>JACXGI010003370.1:0-63170 GCA_016801175.1 Esox masquinongy | reverse complement strand
ACACACAGTTCTTATAGCATGAGCCCCCTACCCTAAATTTTATGGTTCAGGGCGCGGTTCCTACCATATATAAATGAGATATATGTTGTTTAACACATCTTTCATGGCAGCTGCCGTCTTCGGGTTTCCCTGTTGTTATTCCAACCAATCGACTTCTAGCTTTAGCGTCTTTTCCCTTATTTGGCATTCTGCCCGTTTAATACCAAATTCCAAAGTGGTCTGTTCTTGCTCCCAGCTATTCTAGTGAGATAAGGATCCTGTCACCCCCTCCTCTAATGCAGTTACAATATCTCTTATTTCTACTTAGCCTCTAACAGACTTGCATGTTATCTTAATGCTATTGCCCCACAGTAGAGATCTGTATGGTTTCGAGTGAGGACTTACCGGGTTGTGGCGATCTGTTTGATCTGTTAAAAGACACAGTAGCCTAGAGAATGTTGCCAAGAAAGTAGGCTATATAACATTTCAGAAGTTTTTTTGAAGATAAATGACTCTTGGAAAGACCTTGTGTTAAAATGATTGTTCCATTTTAGTGAAATGCATTTTTCGTTTAGTGCTGCATAGCTATAGCCTATAGGCTAACGTTTATTTTGAGAAGGCCTGTTGGCTCTTTTGTTTGATTTGTGGTGATTAAGCGTACCTAGCCATTTTTATGTTCTATTCATTTTCATTCTGGGAGAATTTTAAATAAAAGTCATTTCTGAAATGTATTGCAAATTTTGTAAGCCAACATGTGTGATATAACGCTTTAGCTCATTCAAAAACACAAAGAACCCCTAGGTCGTAAAAGTGAGCATCTTTAAATAAATCGGCATATTGTAGTGTATGGTAAAACATGTCGAATTTGTTGCTTCATGCACATGCACAAACAGTTTGCGCATTCCTGTAGGCTATTCATATTTCTATTGATAAAATGTTCCCAATGTGTTTCCTCTACCAGCTTTTCCGAAATAGCATGGTAGCCTCCAATTCAACCGCTAGGCAGTGCATACGCATGGATTGGAATTTGCATAGCGATACGCACACTTTCCCATCAAGTTTAACATTGATAAATGCCAACCTTTGTGTCAAAACTGGCGTACTCATGGTTTATGCACATATTTGTGCGTACGCATGATTGATACATGAGGCCCCTGGTATTCATCAATATTCTCTTTGTCGTATCCTTACGTTCAAACTCATGTTTATTCAGAGACCTCGTAACCGAACATCAAAAAATAAGATAATGTTTGATTCGCAATAAGACCATCATTATCATTAAAAACAACAATCGTAACTGCCTCCGTAACAACAACCACAATTATAATTATGGTAATAGGTAATATAAAATATGATGACGAGGAATATAACAGATAAAAACGTTCCACAATATTAAATATTGTATCACTACCGTAGGCTATTACTGTATTATTTATTTATTTCACTTCATTCTGCATTTTCTCTCTTACTTCTGTTGTGGATTTCTTTTGTAAGGTTTGAATTGCCTTTGTGTATGTAACGCGCTAGACAAATAAACTTGCTTTTCCTCCTTGCTTTTCCTAAGTCACTCAGGCCGTATCGGCATACTTGGAGATCATAAATGGTCGATATAATTTCGGTGGCTGGCATATTGATTAGCTAACAGGTCTTAAATTGACTTGTGAGGGGATAAATTAACCAGTGGTTCTGGGTTGAGCAGTTACCCTAATGATGGCAGAGTTTTCTCTTTTAAAGGACTTTGGCTCTGGGCTGAGAAGCGAAAGTGTTCAGTAACTTCGCTGATTTTGTCATGGAGAATAACGAATGGTTAATTAGCTGTTTCAGGCTATAATTTATGTTGAAATCTGTCAATTCATTGGTTGCTGACCGCCACACACGCATAAATTACGGTTGTGTCATGTAAGCCATGGACATTCTCGCATCCACGGCTTTATCCGATTTATCAATCTGCGATGACATCTACGCTCATTTCGACCAGGTACGACAGTTTCATGAATCACACTTAGAGATGAACGTAAGTCTCTCCCATCTTTTCTGAGAAGGTTTCATTAATGAGGAGCAATGTCACCATACAATGTGTCATGGTTTAAGGAGGGAGACAGGAAGGAGATGCAGGCACAAACCAGAATTTAATAGATGTGTTAGGGCAAAGAGTACAAGAACTGGACAAGAATAAAAACAAAACAACTGGAACAAGGACTACGACTACACTTGGGAAACACAAGGATACAAACACACATGACATTGCCATAACTCCACAAGAGACACAGGGGAACTGAGTGATTCATACAGTCTGGGTTCATTAGAATGATTGAGTCAACTTGAGTGTGACGGTGGTGAGGGTCAGGTGTGAGAACCTGGAGTGAAATGAAGCGGAAAGGTAAAACAGACCTGGAACTAGCCAGGGCCACCGAACACAGCAGGGGGAGGGCAGGTGTTATAAAATAATAGATTTTGAGTATCAGTGTTTTAAAATAAAATGTAATTGTAATTCAGTAAAATTAGAGAATTGGTTGCAGGTTTGAATACTTTTGCCAAGCACAGTATTTGGTGAATAAAATAACACAATCTGATTCTGACTGGATTTTGCAGTCAGGGACAGTAATATATATATACAGCTCTGGAAAAAATTAAGAGACCACTGCAAAATTATCAGTTTTTCTGGATTTACTATTCATAGGTATGTGTTTGTGTAAAATGAACAGTTTTATTCTATAAACTACTGACAACATTACTCCCAAATTCCAAATAAAAATATTGTCATTTAAAGTATTTATTTGTAGAAAATAACAACTGGTCAAAATAACCCAAAAATTATGCATTGTTTTCAAACCTCAAATAATGCAAAGAAAACAAATTCACAACAAAATACTTAGGAAGAGCTTAATCACAGCTTTCATGCGCCTTGGCATACTCTCCACCAGTCTGTCACATTGCTATTGGGTGACTATGCCTCTCCTGGCACAAAAATTAAAGTAGCTCGGCTTTGTTTGATGGCTTGTGACCATCCATCTTCCTCTTGATCAAATTCCAGAGGTTTTCAATGGGGTTCAGGTCTGGAGATGGGGCTGGCCATGACAGGGTCTTGATCTAGTAGTCCTCCATCCACACCTTGATTGACCTGGCTGTGTGGCATGGAGCATTGTCCTGCTGGAAAAAACAATTCTCAGAGTTGGGGAACATTGTCAGAGCAAAAGGAAGCAGGTGTTCTTCCAGGATAACCTTGTACTTGACTTAATTAATGCGTCCTTCACATAGACAAATCTGCCCGATTCCAGCCTTGCTGAAGCATCTCCAGATCATCACCGATCCTCCACCAAATTTCACAGTGGGTGCGAGACACTGTGGCTTGTAGGCCTCTCCAGGTCTCCGTCTAACCATTAGACGACCAGGTGTTGGGCAAAGCTGAAAATTTGACTCGTCAGAGAAGATGACCTTACTCCATTCCTCTACGGTCCAATCCTTATGGTCTTCTGCAAACTTGAGCCTGGTTCTTCTTTGCTTCCCATTGATGAAGGGCTTTTTTCTAGCTTTGCACGACTTCAGCCCTGCCCCTAGGAGCCTGTTTCGAACCGTCCTCGCCATGCACTTCACCCCAGCTGCTGTTTGCCATTCTTTTTGTAGGTCACTTGATGTCATCCTACGGTTGTTGAGTGACATTCGAATGAGATGATGGTCATCTCGGTCAGTGGACAGTCGTTTTCACCCTCTGCCAGTCTGTAGCTTTGTTGTCCCCAATGTCTGTTGCTTGACCTTGTTCTTATGAACCGCCGTCTTTGAAATTTTCAGGATGGAATCAATCCCTCTGCCAGTAAGCCAGAATTGAACCCTTCGTTTCCTCACTCAAAGCTTTTCTTTTCAACTCTTTTGTCATGCTGAATAGTTATTTTTTTTATTCAAATTACCTTTGATCTACTACTTGCACTGTTTTTGCCATTCAGCTGGTCCTATTGCAAGAGGATCGTGATGACCACAGTAGTGGTTTTTATACTTTTCCTCGTTAAATAAGATTTGGTTCAGGTAATCACCTAATCAGTACTTCATTAAGTAAAATGAGGTGTGCCTGTGTTGGAATTTAACAGACACTGGAATGGAATGGCTGCCATACATGTAGAGATGCTGATTTAAGAAAAATTAGGAGTGGTCTCTTATTTTTTTCCAGAGCTGTATATATTTAAAAATCAGGTACATCTTAACCAAATTAAAAGGTCGAAGACGTGATAATTTTCCACTCAATGTAGTCTGGCAGATGACCCCTGCCCCTCCTCATATTGATTGAAATGTAATTTGATCTCCTCGCCTCGCTCAAATTGTTGTGATGTGATTTAGCACTCATACAGTGCCATGAAAAAGTATTTGCCCCCTTCCTGATTTCCTCAATTATTGGATATTTGGCACACTTAATGGTGTCAGATCTTCACACAAAATGTAACATAAGACAAAGAGAACCTTCAGTTATATAATATGAGACAAAGTTATAAGACTTAAGTTATATAATATATAAGACAAAGAGAACAATCAGAAAATTCA
This sequence comes from Esox masquinongy, assembly GCA_016801175.1. Taxonomy (NCBI): domain Eukaryota; kingdom Metazoa; phylum Chordata; class Actinopteri; order Esociformes; family Esocidae; genus Esox; species Esox masquinongy. The sequence continues at coordinate 58,661 of JACXGI010003370.1, read as the reverse complement.
TTGTTGAAATGATAATTGTATATATTTTAGGAAGACAGTTATCCAACACCAGCTGATCCTGTGTGTAAAAGTGATTGTACCTTTATTCACTTTATCAACCCATTATCCAAATTCAATTTATCATTGGACTCAATTAGAGTAGACACACCCAGGCTGGATGAATGCCAGCCCTGTTTAATCTAAACACACACTGTATAATTATCAGTGTTTAATTGTATTGAATTATTTCTTTCAAATGTGTTTCATATTAGAGAAGCCAGGCCTTTTCGTCCAAAATCAGCGCCTGACCTCACAAATGTGCTTTTGGCTGAATTGGCACAAATTTCCACAAGCCTTCCTAGAAGAGTGGCGGCTGTTGTAGCTGCCACTACCATTCAAAAACTTTGGGGTCTCTTAGACATTTCCTTGTTTTTGATAAAAAAAGCAAATTTTTGTCCATTAAAATAACATCAGAAATACAGTGCAGACAATGTTAATGTTGTGATGACTATTGTAGCTGGAAACAGCTGATTTTTAATGGAATATCTACATAGGCATAAAATGGCCTATTATCAGCTACCATCAGTCCTGTCCCAATGGCACATTGTGTTTGCTAATCCAACTTTATCATTTTAAAAGGCTAATTGAGGTTTCCAGATACAAGTGTCATTTACAACATTTACAATGTCGGCACAGTATGTCTGATTAATTTTATTTTATTTTAATGGACCTTAAATTTGCTTTTCTTTCAAAAAACAAGGAATTTTATAAGACCGCAAACTGTGGAATAGTAGTGCACACTGTAAACCCTAATGTATTTGTTACTCAAATGTTTCTGTTACGTGTAAAGTTAGAGAAATGTACCTAATGACTTAAAACCTTTATGTTACACTGACTCAATTTTTTAAGATGAAATTGTTCCCAGCATGCTCTGCTGCAGGTTGATATTTTGGAATTGTTTTATTATCCTTTTTTGCATGTACATTGACTGACTAATTAATTTTTGCTACACTAACATCAAACACATACATTTTTCGAAAGTAATCCAATCATGTAGTAAAACAAATTCTTTGCACCCACTACTGATATGATTGTAACAATGACATTAAATAATCCATGTTCCGGTCAAGGCTGTAGCTGGATTCCAATAGAAATTATGCATTCCTTTGAAAGCCAGTGCCTTGTGGGTAGCTTTGCAAAACCTGAGAAATTTTAACTCTGTTAAAGTTCTCAGGTTTTTCAAGAATCTCAGCATAAGCTGTGATTTCATGTTTGGAAATCTGGGAATTTTCTGAAAGTAATGAATGTTTTTTGTACCACTATACCACTCAAATCTGAAACCCTGTTTAAGTTGTATCAACTGTAAATATTTGTGTGTGCTTTCTCAATAATTTAAGTAGAATGCAATGAAAAGATACATGTTTAATTAACCCTAACTAGTCTGCAAACCTTTATGAACTTTATGAACTGAAATATTAAAGCTATTGATTGCCTTAATTTTTTTTAATTCTGGGAACTTATACAAGTTTACAGTGTATATAAACAACATACTACAACCAACATGTTCCATTTACTAAAAACCAAACTGCAGCAGGAGGGATCTTATGCCTGTTGGACAATATTAATTAACACCTCTGACAACATTAGAAATAGACTATTCAAGTTCAACTTGTCAAGGTAACATTTACCACAACAGTATTTGCTGTAGATTACAGTATATGACTTTTGGTTTATAAGAAGTGATTCCTGAAAGTGTTCAACATTTTTGCCTAAACTTTAATAAAGCATAAACTTATCGGGTTTGTTTATACTTCCTATTTGTCTATCTTGCAATCATTGATGATGTCTTTTTCAACTTTCATAAGGTCGTCAACAAGAACTTTCTGATTTGGATGTTGATTCATTGGATGGTTGTTGAAAGAGAAGGAAAACATGTGATGTCCTATTTGACATTTTGCACTGTTTGGTGCTCTCCAATTTTCTACATCGTTCTCTTGCATTAGGTTAATAGTGTAACTACCACAAGTGTGTTGAACATGTAGGCTATGACAAATAGGCAATCTGGCATGTTGCTCGGCTAGATGTGCACAATGAGAGACTCTGTGAGAGTGAAGTTCAAACATAATAAAACATTGTGATGTCATTCAGTAGCCCAAAATGAGTCTTCATGCATCATATTGTAAACAATACTGAGTGCTGTATGTGGTGGTTACTTTAGGGAAATAATGCCAGTTCTAAGTAAATAAATTCCAGTGCATGCTCGAGCAGTATGCAATAAACGATTCTGCTGATGAGATGAATTACTAAACTTAGTTTTACATTTTTACTTATCATTAAGACTTCGATTAATTGAATCAATTGTGCTGTTTCAGGGTTAAAACAAAAATGTGAAATGTCTGGGGGGCCCGAAAAGATGTTTGTGAAATCATGATCTAGTGCCTAGGTGAAATAATCATGTATTTTTCAAGTAAATGCGGCTTGGTGCATTGATGGTTTGGCTGATCTTGTCCCCCATGTGCTCCTAAAATTTATGAGCTGGGACTGCACACTTCCCCTCTCCTCACTTTAGTAATGTGAAGTACTCTGCCAGCCCATGTGACAGGATATGCATCAGATTAGGGTCAGCTTCCATGTCTCTGTGGCAATGTTCTTCCATAAGAGACACCTGAACAGATCACAGCCAGATCCCCCTCTCCTCTCTGGACTGGACAGATACTGAACCTTTTTGCTTGGAATAGCAAACTGAGCACTGAATATGATGGCACCCTCTCAATTCCTCGCAGTGCTCCTGTGTTTGACCCAAGCCCTCTTCTGCACTGCCGAAATAGGTAAGTGGAGTGAAAAAACTCTATATATAAATAAAATGCACCTGTCAGAAGTTGGGACACACCCATTCATCATGTATTTTACTTAACTTGACATTGATGAGTCTGCTACAGTAGTGTGTAATTATATTTCCGAAGATTGCAAGTACATGTTTCCAGGATTTCTTAGTCTGTCAGTAAGGGTAGCTGTGCTAGTAAATACTGGGAAATCTTTTCTAGGAGTCATAAGTGAACTATTTGTCAAGCTATAGACAGCTGTTAGAACATTTCTAAAGCATTTAGACGTCTCTGGACACCAGAATGAAAGTGGCTTTTGATCAGTGATTAAATTGTTTTCGTAGGCAGGTTGTGCTATATATATATATATATATATATAATATGCAAGTACACATTGTTACAGAAAATCTAAGTTTTGCGATCTTGACAATTCTATAAGTACAATATAACATTTTACTCTACGCTAATTTTACTATGCAATTTTGTCATTTAGATTTTTATCCTAAAGTTATTAATTATATTATTAGTGATATTAAATAAATATTTTGTAATAACAGTTCCTGTACAATTAGTCATAGCGCTTCAGTCACCGTTCAATAGTTTTCACTGCTTGTACATGAGATCAGCTGTAAAGTCCTACAGGAAGGGTTAGACCTTGGACTGATCACACCCTTATCCTTCTTGCGCTGCAGACAGCGGCTCCTTTCTGATCTACAACCAGGTTCACAACAAGTGTGTGTTGGCGGCAAGTGCCAGTGAGGTCACAGTGACCGACTGCAACCCCTCGGCCCAGGACCAGCAGTTCCGCTGGGCCTCTCAGTCGCGTCTCCTCAGCATCTCCCTGAAGCTCTGCCTGGGTGCTCAGGAACTGAAGGACTGGGTCAAGGTGCTGCTTTTCCCCTGCGATGAGAAGAGTGAGCTCCAGCACTGGCAGTGTAAAAACGAGACTCTGTTTGGCATCAAAGACAAAGCGCTGCACTTCAATTACGGCAACCGCAATGAGAAAAATGTGATGATCTACCAGGGATCTGGGACTTGGAGCCGATGGAATATCTACGGTACTCAGAAAGACCTCTGCTCCAAGGGTTACCAAGGTAAGAGAAGGCACACACTCACTGTCATTGGCAGAGGGAGAGATAGGTTGTCAGAATGCTGAAAAAATCATGTTGTTCACAAACAGTTGTGTCCTCTTCTTCAGAGGTGTTCACGCTAGGAGGGAACGCCTATGGAAGCCCCTGCCAGTTCCCCTTTAAGTTTGGCGAGAAGTGGTACGCCGAGTGCACTCTGGAGGGGCGCTCAGACGGACAGCTCTGGTGCGCCAGTGAGACGGACTACAATAAAGACAAGAAGTGGGGCTTTTGTCCCTCAAAATGTGAGTTAAGACACGTTGGATGTCGCACCGCAGTTTTCCAGTGATGATGAAAAAACTCAGGAGCTGGTTTACACTGAATTACAATTACACACAACTCCAGAATCAGTGGGCTATCCTAGATATCCACACGACTCAAACAAGGGAAACGACCAGGCTTTTTAGAAGGATTCCCCAGTCCAAAATATTTACATCAACAGAAAACACTTTGAGGACAGCATCCAATTCAAACAAAAGCTTTCAAACTCCTTGCCAAGCCTTTGATAGGGACAGAATCAAACCCAGATTAAAACAGAGCCACATGGAATTCTTTGACTTTCCTGTTTTTCTCTGACCTTGTTTGAGGTCATGATTGGCCAGGTCAGTGCTGGCCAGGTCAGTGCTGACTAGGTCTGGTCTCTGACCTCCAAACAGAAAAACACAAAGACTTCCTTTGGTGCTTCTAGCTGTGGATACAGCTCCCTCTTTCCTTCCATTCTGCCATTGCCCTGACACGGCGACAAAATGGTACAGGAAGAGGAAGAAAGACAGACCACTGTCAGTATATTACTACAGAAATGCAGTTTCATCATGAAAGGAAGTGATAGAGATCAACAGAAAGTAATAATTCAGTTCTTGAGCAGTCATTATTGCATTTTTTGTCTCAAGTGTGTCCTAATGTTTCTGTGTCCTCCTCAGCATCCTCAGGTTGGGACACCGACCCGGTGACAGGTGTTCTGTACCAGAGGAACACCCAGTCTGTGCTGACCTGGCACCAGGCAAGGAAAAGCTGCCAGCAGCAAGGAGCCGATCTGCTCAGTATCGTAGAGCTCCACGAGCAGACATACATCTCAGGTATGTAGTTGGATCTGAGGCATGTACTGATCTGAGGCATGTACAGTCAGAACTCCTAAAGCTTCATTCGAAAGGGAGAACTAGGCCAAAAAACATACTGGGCATTTATGACACATTGGTGAAAAGATGGACCAGCCCACCGGGCATTTAGACAAAGATCCCTATGGCTATCCAGTCTCTGCTGTTGTCTTACCTACAACATCACAGTGGTTTACAGTTGAATTAAATAGATTTAAAAACTGTAGAATATTATTCTATTGTAAGGCTTTTCACTGATGCAGGTTTGACCAATATCTTGGGCACATCTTTATGGATTGGACTAAACAGCCTAGACTTCGAGGCTGGATGGCAGTGGAGCAATGGGAACCCGTTTAGATATCTAAACTGGGCCCCAGGTGAGTGCAACTCCATGCAACACATTATTTTATTTAATAAAGCTTAGGGCTCAACTGATGTTCTCCGAGTATTCTGTGTTTCAATGGTGCAGGAAGAAAAATAAATGAAAAAATGGGAATCACTTTTTCTTAAGGACATCCATCAACTGAACCTGGCCTCAACTGTGCAACCCTGAATGCTGGCAAAGCCTCAAAATGGGAGTCCAGGGAATGTTCCAAGAAGCTGGGATACATCTGTCGCAAAGGCAACTCCACCACTCTGGCCCCAGCCCATATAAGTATGAACTGAATCGTACCATTCAAGAATACATTTTCATATACATCTTGGTTGAATTTCCATCAAATTTAAACTAAACAGTGCATTTAAAATTCAGGTTTAATTTCCAGCCAAAATAGGTACTCACAAAATAAAAAACGATAACGAAATGTATGCACTCAAACCTGTAAGACACTTTGGATAAGACACTTCCTGGATCTTCGACCTTATCTTTTACTACTGAACTTTGTTTCCTCCTTGTAGGCATAGACCAGCCCACCTTCTGCCCCAATCACTGGATTCCCTATGCAGGCCACTGCTACTATCTGGAACGTACCAAGACGATGTGGAGGGAAGCCCTGGCTGCCTGTCATAAAGATGGAGGGGATCTGGCCAGCATTCACAACATTGAGGAGCAGAGCTTCATCATTTCTCAGACAGGATACAGTGAGTACACAATTCATGTCTGTGTTCCAGGTGGCACTGTATTACCTAACGATGCAGTCTGGGATTTCACGGATTTCTAATTCCATTTTGGGCTGGATGGTAAGATGTTGTGTTAATGGTTTGGTGGGCAACTTTGCCAAAAACAACACAAGTGGGAACATTGGGAAAAAAGAGCCAAACTCCACAGAGTAGAGTCTGAGTTGAGTAGTGTCTTCTGTTTAAGCACTCAAAAGTATTCACCCCTCTTGGTCTTCTTCATATTATATTGTGTTACAACATGAAAGTACTATAATTTTAATAACTTTTTGCCACTGATCAACGCAAAGCAATTCCATAATGTTGAAGTGAAAAAGAAAATCTTCAAAGTGTTCAAAATGAATTACAAATATAAAACAATAGAAAATAATTGATTGCATAAGTGTTTACCCCCTTTGCCAAGACTCATCTGAATCAGCTGTGGTGTAACCAAGTGTCTTCAAATGCACCAATCAGGGGTAGGATATAAGAACTTTTCCAAGGCACTGAATATTCCCCAGAGCGTAGTAAAGTAATAAGTCCATTTCTAACAAAAAGAGAGAATATGGTACAACTGTGAATCTTTCTAGAACAGGCTGCTGTCAAAAACGAAGTATCCGGGCCGCTAAGGAGCTTATGTGTGGCAACACTAAAGAGTGAGCAGGTGGTCTATCAAATACTTAGGCTCTAGAAAGTATTCACCCCCCTGAACAAAGGAACCAGGAGAATGAACATTCAAAGCAAATCCGGAACTAGGTTCTTTTCAAAAGGATCAATCAGGGGTAGTATATAAGAACATTTCTAAGGTATTCAATATCCCCTGGAACACAATAATGCCCATTATTAAGAAAGAGAGAATACGGCACAAGGAAGCCATACTCAGAAATTGAGAAAGGCACTGGTCAGGGAGGCCATCAAGACGCCTATGGCAACTCTAAAGGTGTTGCAGTCTACCATGGCTGATCTGGAAGACACTGTGCATACTGCAATAGGCCAGGTGCTTCATGAAAATGTGATAGTTGCAAAAAGAAAAACAACATTCATCCATTCATGGCTAGGGTTTTCCATAAGGCAGGTGTGAGACTGTGGTCTGATTAGAGCATCATACAGCTCCGGAAAAAATTAAGAGACCACTGCAACTTTTTCTTTCCCTTCCAAAAAAGTTGAAAAGGAAAGTTTTGATTGAGGAACAGAAGCGTTCAATTTGCAGTGGTCTCTTAATTTTAACCCTTCTGTTCCTCACTCAAAACCTTCCTTTTTGACTTTTTTGGAAAGGAAAGAAAAAGTTGCAGTGGTCTCTTAATTTTTTCCGGAGCTGTATATATTTTTGGTCTGAAAGCTAAGTGGTATGTTTAGTACAAGGCCTAACACTGCATATCATACTAAGAACACCATCCCTTCCCTGAAGCATGGTGGTGGCACATCATGCTATAGGGACAGTTCTCTGCATCATGGCCTGGAAAGCTTGTAAAGATTGAGGGCAAAATGGTTGCAGCAAATTACAGAGTTACCGTGGAAGAAAACCTGCTGAAGGCAGCAAGAGACCTGGAATGTGGGAGAGGATTCATCTTCCAGCAGGACAATGACCTCAAACATACAGCCAAAGCCACACTGGAGTGGATTAAAATCCAAAAGGAATTTCCCAGTCAAAGCCCTGACCTCAATCCAATTTAGAATACACCTCCGGAAAAAATTAAGAGACCACTGCACCTTTTTCTTTCCTTTCCAAAAAAGTTGAAAAGGAAAGTTTTGAGTGAGGAACAGAAGCATTGAATTTTCAGGGGTCTCTTAATTTTAACCCTTCTGTTCCTAACTCAAAACCTTCCTTTTTTTACGTTTTTGGAAAGGAAAGAAAAAGGTGCAGTGGTCTCTTAATTTTTTCTGTATGTGGAAATAGTAGAAATTTGCTGTTCACCAAAGCTCCACATCCAACTTGACGGAGCAATTTTGCAAAGAACGTGCAAAAATTGCTGTGTCCAGATGTGCAGCTGGTAGAGTCTTATGGAAATAGACTCAAGGCTGTAATTGCTGCAAATGGTGGCTCTACAAATTATTTTCCATTTTGAATTTGTAATTGATTTAGAACAATTTTGCTGTGCAATGTTGGGACTCTGAAATGTGTCTGATAAATCTATTCCACATAAGTAGAATTAGACGGATGTCTTTTCTATTGGCTTTTCAAGTAGTTGTGGTAAATTCTTCCAAAATTCTTGATGGATTTGCTATAACTCTTCTACTTACTGTCTGCTTTCTTAACTACTTTTTGGTTCAGTTTTTTGTGCTTTTTGAGGATGCAAGTTTGATGTGGTCAATCTAATCTTATCTGCAGACCTCTGCTCCAAGATCAGTATATCAAAATTGTGTTTGCAGAGTGTTTGGTGTCATTATTGCATTATCATGAAAAACATTATCATGTTTTTTTCAAGCGGTTGTTTTCTTGATGGTACAGCACAATGAATCAAAATCTATTTATATTTCTAAAGATTTAATTGTTTTCTTTGGTCCAAGATGACTCTGCCAGATCCTAAGCAAGCACTTCACTGGATCTCCTTTTGTCCCTCAAGTGACCTTTATTCATTCGATACAGAAAGCTTTTTGTGTCTTCCATTGTAATATCTTTCTTAAGATTGTACAGTTACTTCAAATTATTAATATTTTTTTCTCTAGACATTTTCTAGACAAGATATTTATTACCTTTTGGACAACAAGAAATTCTTCTTACTTTTTCTGGTATCAATGCTTAATCAGTTTTCTAAGTTAAATTAACATGTTAGCAAATCACTGTATATAATGTGTTTTCTGCAAAATGTCTTATCTTTCACTCTAGCTGCAACAGATGAGCTGTGGATTGGCCTAAACGACCAACGAAACGCGTTGCTGTTTGAATGGACTGACCGGTCTCATGTGACATTTAGCCACTGGCAGGCAGGGGAGCCCTCCCACGGTTCCAATCTCCAGGAGGATTGTGTCTTGATTAGAGGAAAGGTACTATTCTTTAAATGGATGGACAATGTTGAAATGATAACTGGATTAATTGTTAGCCACTCACAGATATATTTGTATCTGTCTTTCTTATACAGATGAGGTGCATTACATTTTAATAATTTAGCTGACGCCCTTTTTGCTTAGGACTTGCAAAATTGTTACTTGGTCCCATATCTGCTGTGTGAATGATAGGCTGCAATAATATATTTCAATAACAAATGGCAAGTGCTGGTTACTGAAAACATTTATGGGGGAATGCTTACTGCACTGGTTTTAGTCACACATTCAGAACCGATCCAGATACCATGATTGCTAGTTCTCAGTCACGTCCAAATTGACGAACTAATGTTGACAGCTGAACGCTTGGACTAGTTTGAGTGACACTGAGAAAAGTCCAATTAGAGTCAAGTATTGTTGTCAAGCCAAGGATGATAGGATGGTGCTGGGAAAATCTAAACAAGTCTGTCAAGTCACAGGCATCAAGTCGAAGTCGATTTGCAAGTGTTTTCTTTTTTTTACCAAGTCTCAAGTCGCAAAATGTGTGAATTGAGTCGTACTCAAGTCCAAGTCATGTGACTTGAGTCCATAACTCTGTCCCACAGTTTTGAATGTTGAAGGGTGACGTATTCTAATGGATCGTCAGTGGATGCTGATGAAGATTTGGTTTGAAGTGCATTATGGGGACTTAAAAACATGATACCATGTATAAATAAATAATCATCATTTTGATTTCACCAGGTTGATATCAGATAAAGTATAATGTTAGCTAGCTAACTAAAATTAAGGTGAGCACCAAATTTGTTGAAGTTAGCTTTGCTAGCTAATGACAACATTGTCTATTGTCTAATGGACTTTCATGACATGATGATGATAATGGTAAAGTTGTTATCAGAAATCTTGTGAGATATCTGTGTTGTCAAAGAAACTCAAGAACCGGGTAAGTAGAAGGCACAACACAACAGAAGACCCTGATGGACCAGTACATAAAGATAATGTCCTCAAAGGACAGAAGGAAATCTTGCTCATCTGCTTGCTGTGTCATCTAGCACCAAAAATATTGTCCACCTTAGAGTCCCAACCTCAACATAATTAAAAACTGTTTCAAATCACAACTTTTAAAATCCCACAGTAAAATTCTAACATTTTGAAAGGGTTTCAAGCACCTGTAACAAGTCTGCGTATTCTCTTGACAGGATGCGAAATGGGCTGACAATTTGTGTGAGAAAATGTACGGGTACATCTGTAAGAAAAAAGCCTCGACCAGACCGGTTGCAGGTGCCCCGGAGGAAGTCAGTCCAGGATGTAATATGGTGAGTCATCTAGTTTCTTAGTTTTTGAGAGAGAAAGTATTATGCATGCTGAATTCAGAAAGAAGTCAATAAAATATTGAAACTAATTTTAGACTATTAACAGCCAACTGTTTATAAATAATCTTTTTTTTATCTAAAGGGCTGGATACGGTATGGTTCCTATTGTTACAAAATTGGATCTGAATCCAAAACATTTGATGAGGCCAGGCAGACGTGCCAGCAGAGTGCCTCGGACCTGATGAATGTGGCTGACAGGTAATTTCATTTAAGTTAATTGTTCAAGATAAGATACAGTGCTGTGAAAAATTATTTGCCCCCTTCCCTAATTTCCTCTATTATTGCATATCTGTCACACTGAATGGTGTCAGAGATTCATATAAAGTGTAATATAAGACAAAGAAAACCCAAGTAAACACAAAACTCAGTGTTGAAATTATACATGTATTGACTTAAAGAAAACAGTTGTCCAACACCAACTGGCCTTGTGTGTAAAAGTGATTACCCCCCTGAACTTAAAACATGGCGGGCCACCTCCAACCGAACGCTTCCTATAATTGGAGATCAGCCTTTCACATCGCTTTGGAGGAATTCGGCTGACTCTTCTTTGCAGAATTACTGTAATTAAGTGACATTGGATGGTTTTCATGCATGAACTGCTCGTTTAAGGTTGCTTCAGCTTCAGATCTTGGACTAATGACCGGACATTCTCCTACAGAATTTTCTAGTAGAGAGCAGAATTCATGGTTCCTATAATGATGTCTAGTCTTCCAGGTCCCGAGGCCACTACCACCAACATGTTTGCCTGTTGTTGATTCTTATTGTGAAATGCTGTGGTTGCTTTTTGCCAGACATAACGGGACCTGTGTCTTCCAAATAGTTCCACTTTTGACTTGTCTGTCCACAGAACATTATGCTAAATGTCTTTGGGGTCATCAATATGCTTTTTTACAAATGAGAGATGAGCACTAAAGTTTCTCTTAGTTAGCAGTGGTTTGCGCATTTCTCCAATGAATTCCATTTTTGTCCGGTCTCTTTCCTATTGTTGAATCAGGAAAGCTGACATTAGCTGAGGCTAGAGAGGCCTGCTGTTCCTTAGAATTGCCCTGGGAATTTTTGTGACTTCCTGGATGAATTGTTGCTGTGTCCGTGGAGGAATTTTGGTAGGCCGGCCACTCCTGGGATGATTAACCACTGTTTCATGTCTTCTCCATTTAGACATAATGGCTCTCACTGTGAGACTGGATTCCCAGAGCATTAGAAATGGCTTTGTAACTCTTTCCAGACTGTTATATCTTAACAGCATTTTTTTAAATCTCTTCTGGAATTTATTTTGATTGCAACAAGTTGTGCTGCTTGTTAAGACCTTGTAGCCTACTTCACATTGATGGTGATATTCTATATAAGTCGTGTTTAGATTGAACAGGTCTGTCAGTAATCTAGCCTGGGTTAATGTGATATAAATGAATTGAAGATCGGAAACCATTTAGTGTAATAAATATGCAGCAATAGAGTAATATAAGAAGGGGGCAAATGCTCTTTCTCAGCACTGTAAATACCCTCAGAGTCCACTTTATTACGTACACCTGCTCATTAATGCGTATAACCTAACCGCAAATCAGGTGGCTGCAAGTATATAAAGCATGCAGGTGAAAACACCTTGCTAATATGATCAGAATGGTCAGATCAGAATGGTCAGATCAGAACGGCCAGACTTGTTCAAGCTGTCAGAAAAGCCATAAATATTCAACAACCACTCTTTGTGTGCAGAAAGGCATTTCTAAATTTACAATGCGTTGAACCTTGAAGTGGTTGTGCTACACTGTGCAGAAGACCACACCGGGATCCACTCCTCTTAGCTAAGAACAGGAAAATGAGGCAACAGTGGGTGGATAACTGGATCACCTTAACTGGATGCTTGAAGATTAAAAAAATTTTGCCTGGTCTGACAAAACTCAATTTCTGCTGTGACATGTAGATAGTAGGATCAGAGTTCGGCGTAAACTGCATAAATCCATGGATCTAACTTAACTTGTGTCAGTGGTACATGCTGGTGGTGGTATAATGGTGCGGGGAATGTTTTCTTTGCAAACTAGGCCACTTTAAACCAAGCAAAACAGTTAACCCTAATTGCTCCTATGTCATTGCTGTAAATAACAATGGGTTCTTAGCCTACTTACCTGGTAAAACACTAACAATACTACATAGGTGTACATAATGAAGTGACCACTGAATGTATATTTGAGGAATTTATTAAATTGTCAAAAGACGATCCCGGGACAGACATAACAATATGTATAACAGACTAAAGTGTGTGCCTGTGCTGTTGTTAAGGTATGAGAATGCATACCTGGTGAGTTTGTTGGGTTTGAGGCCAGAAAAATACTTCTGGACTGGGCTATCCAACATGGCGGATGTAACGACCTTCAAGTGGACTACTGGCTCAGAAGTCAAATTCACCCACTTCAATGTTGGAATGCCAGGTACAGTGTCCTTGTACCACAATCGTTACATGTACAGTAGACAGCAGCTCCAAAACCCTAGAGTGTTGCCCTTGGTATAAGGTTACAGTATTAGATGTGTACCCACACTATCCTTAATAACTTGTCAAATGTCCCAACTAAACTACTCGATTTTCTCATTGTCTTTCTGCATGTTTGAAAAAAGACAGAAAACAAGGCTGTGTGGCTATGACAACTGGAATGTTTGCGGGACTTTGGGATGTGGTCAGCTGCAGCAATAAAGAGAAGTACATCTGTAAGAAAATGGCAGAGGGTGTGACGTCAACAGCAGCCCCTCCCACCACGCCGGAACTGAGCTGTGCGTCGGGTTGGTCGCCTGCTGGTAAAAGGAATGTCTGTTACAAGGTAGAGTACACAGCAAATTATTTGGGGGTGAATTGAAATTTGGCCATTGGGTACTGACATGTGTCCACACTCATTGTAAAATAACACTTAGTGACTAGGTCAGTGAGATGAAATATAAAATGTTTGTGCGTATTATGTAAAAACTCACCATATAGTAATTAATTGTAATCAATACACCAAAACACATCATGGTTTCAGTGCCCTAAAAAACACCTTATTTCCTTTGTAGGCAAAAACAAGTCGTGCTCCGGAATGTTTTACCCGAAATTGAGACATTGTTTTCTTTTACAAGCTTAGTGTTTCTTTATGTTTTAGTTTGCAAGTTGCAACTGCTAGCCAAGACATCTGATTACCACACCAGTCAGAATCAAGCAAGCGAGTGGCAAAGAAATAAATTGCTCTGTTATCACTGCAACCTCCTGTCATCTAAATGTAAGGGGGGGCGTCAAAAACATCTGATATTTCAGTTAAGGGACCACCATTTTAAACCAGCATTTTAAACTAAAAATTGGAATACATTTGTTATTCAATAAAAATGACACCGGATACTCATTGTTTACTTTGTGCTTTATGGTGTGATTGGGGATCATACCATAAACCTTTAGGCTGGTAAAACATCTGAGTCGCTGGAATATTCTTCGTACCAAATGTTAAGGTTGAGTCCCTGATATCAACATGGGGGTTATTTTGAACCAATGAGACTTAACAACACTCACAGAGTTAATTTAAGAACTGAAATAACACTGGTCAATTTGCTGAGTAGGGGAACAAATTTGACATGTTCTATATAGATTAGATTAGATTCAGCTTTATTGTCATTGAACAGTACAAGTACAGAACAACGAAATGCAATTAGCATCTAACCAGTAGTGCAAATAGAGGAGGGCAGACGATTTCCAAGTATTAAGTATATGTGGGTTACAAGTGGAATGTATAGATGTGCAATGAAGGCAAATGCAGCACAGGTGGCAATCCTAAATGTGCAATTAAGGCAAATAGAGGAGGGCAGAAAATGTACAATTATTAAGTATAGTGTAAGTTACAAGTGGGATAATAGTTGTACGGGTTCAAATGGCCATTCTAAATAACATTCAAGATGTGCAATGGAGGCAAATTGAAGGAGTAAGGCAGCATGTGCAACCGGAATGCAGAGAAGCAGCAATGAGGTCCCTGAGGTAGACATGTGTATGTAACAACTGTAAATAATATATACTGTATATAATGAATTGAATTATTGTTTTACAAAGATATATATTTTCAGGGATTGTATGCTTTATTAGAAAGAGAGTCAGGAAAGATATTATTCTGTCCAAAACGGTAATGGCCAGATTAAAACCCATGCTGCAGTGGTTCAAGTACACCAGTGGCTTAACCCAAACGGAAAAATTGAATTATTTTGAAGTGAATTGATTATTTAAAGTTAATTAATGCGTGTTATTTCCTATCAATAAGTTGTACAAAAAAATAACAGAGAAAAAGAAGTCATGGTCAGAGGCGCGGGAGTTCTGCAAGGCCATTGGCGGTGATCTACTGAGTATTCACAGTGCCCAAGACCTGAACAACTCTCCGTAAGTGATCGTCACAGCTGTCTCTGTTCCCGTGACTATAACCACTGTATGTGGTTAAAATAAAAAATCTGCAAGATCGTAATAACTACTGCCTGTGTGTGAAATCGGCACAGATATAGTAAGCACGGATGAAATCCTCACAGTCATATTGTTCTTGTCATAATCACAGTCTGTGTCCCCAGTAAGTATGATCAAAAGAATATCTGTGGAATCAGTAAGAACATAATAACCACTGTATTTGGTTCCCATTCTCCCAGGTATCACAACTCCGATGCAGCTTGGATCGGCCTCAGCCTTCTGGACCCCAACGCAGGTTTCGTCTGGACTGACGGTTTACCAGTGAGTAGCATATCACCTGTTTTTTAGTTGTGTTAGCTATTTATCTTTGCAGTAGTGTATCACACTCTAATCTTTTAAAATATATAATGATTGTCATGATTTGACAGTTCATTTATGATGCAGAGTTTGAGGCTGTCCTATTTTGGAAACCGTATTCAGGGCTACTGTTTTATATTTATTTGAATGTTCTCTAGTTCGAATATGAGAATTGGGGATTTGGAGAACCGAACAACTACAATGATAATGAACACTGTGCAGAGGTCCAGTTCTTCTATGGACGCCACTGGAACGATCGACACTGTGACGCCTACAATGACTGGATCTGTGAAATACGCAAAGGTACAGTAGATGCCTGCTGACAATAATTTCACAATATAACCCATGTAAGTCATGGAAGTAGTAATATACATAGAATTTAATAAGTGTTTGTGACTTCCATTTGTGCTCACCCATAAATTTTATTTTTCAATTTACAGGGGTGACCCCAAAGCCCCCTCCAACTCAAATTGTTCCAGGTAATACACATGATCTGGGGTCCTATGCAAGATATTTTTTATGAAGATATGGTGTGAGAAGCTAAATTTTTTTAATTAAAAAAGAATATACCATAAGGATGTTTACAGCTTCTCAGATTAAATCTACACATTCAGATATGAACCAAATAATTAGTTAAAATTAAATTATTATATTAGTTAAAATTAAAACATTAATATTGGATCATAGAGTATGGATAGTATCTCTTGTCATTGACTAACTGATGAAAAGTACTGGCTGTAAATACATCTAACTGCATTTAGATTAGATTAGTTGAATCTAATTTAATTTACCTAATTGGAAACAAACCCTGCTTGTTTTGCATTGACTGCTTAACGCATGGAATTTTGTGATTTCAGAGGCATGGCCATGTGGCCTTTAGGAGGTGCCCAGTCTGCAGTCGTTTGCACAGGATACACAAATCAAACAACTACATTCTTAATTACTGGTTACTGCTTGACATTGGTAGAGAAATAAATGCAAACCTGATAAAAAATATATATATATTTTGAAATAAATAATACTAATTCTAAAATCAGAACACAATACCAATAACAAAGATCATTATCCAAAAATATCAAATTCACTGATTTGATACTGGGAAACATATCTGCCTAGAAGGTGTGGCCTAGGGTGTCCAGCTGTCTAATTCGCTGCCTCCAATGCGCATGCACTCCTGCCTATGTTCAAATCCAGTCAAATGCCTTTTCAAAAAACACTCTTCTCTAGCTTTCACCACATTCCTGTCCAATAAAGTATCAACATACTTGAAAATAGATCTAACAAAGAAAAGAACACTAAAGTGTATGAAAAAATGGGCTACATGCCAAATGAATAATTGTTTCAAAGAATCCTATCCAAATTTCAAACATACAAATGTTCAGGGAACTATATAGCCAAAGAATTAATAGAAAACAGATTTTTTTTTTGAGTTGGTTTTCAAATAAACATGAATTTAGTAATCAAAGGCAATCAAAGGCAAAATCCTAATCAAATTATGCTAGTTGTTGAATCTTTATATATCCCATTTCTAAATTTGAAACGTATTACAGTATTGTCACATTACACAGCTAGCATGTTTGTTGTGCTTTTGAGAACTGGCTTTTCCACTAATAGAATTTTAGAATATTGGCAGGTAACCAGCGGATTGCTGTACTTGTAACATTAATAAATAATAAAAATTTAATAAAATAAAAATAATAGAAGTTTAAAAATGTTCAACTAAACGTTTTGATTTGTTGCAACAGCCTTATTGCTTTTTCTGTTTGACAATGATTTCTCATTCCCTATTCCTGCAACACAGGCAATGAGGCCAAGCACTAACACCTCAGAGAAAATACATGTTAAAAAATGGACTGTTAAGAACACCTAAGACAAAATGTACTCATAATTTACTTATTACTAATTTACCACAGTGTACAACACCACAAAAGATGGCTGGATCGAGTACAACGACACTCAGTATTTCATCAACACAGAAGGCCTCCCAATGGAAGAGGCGAGAGCCTTCTGTAAAAAGAGTTTCGGTGACTTGGTAGACATCACTGGGGAGAGCGAGAGGAAGTTTATATGGCAGCAGGTATTGACTTCTAGATGTTCCAAGATAAAGAGATGATTTATGACAATATTTACAAAAATGTACACTAAAATGTCCAATGGCAAATCTAGCAATGTCTGTTTCATCAAAGAGATATTAAAATTTTTACAGATATCCAGACGTACTGAAGGACAATACTACATTGGAATGACTGTCAGTTTGGATAAATCATTTAGGTATGTAAAATAAATGTATATCCTGGACAACAGAAAACAACCTGAAATCCTACCACCTTTTTTAGGGGAATAGTTTATCATCATGAGCATGTTTTTTTTGCCAGTCCATTTTTGCAATGAAATGCCTGAGGTCTGTGCCTCACTGTGAACTGTAGAAATGTGTCATTTCCCGGTGTGTATGTGATTGACTAGATGCGCGCAGTTAAGATTGGGTTTCTGTACTTTATGTTTCAGCTGGTTGGATGGGTCACCTGTTGTATACACGGCATGGGATCAAAATGAACCAAACTTCGCCAACAACGATGAGAACTGTGTAACGATATATAGGAGCATGGGTAAGTGAGATTCCTAAGGGATCTGAAATTTAATTTGAATCAGCTTCAAAGCTAAACGGATCTGTCTGTCATGCTCTTATTACCATGACCTCTCGCTGCAACTTATTCCTTAACTTTCACAACAGCAAGAGGTCATTTCCGAGTGTGACTTGTAAGCTGGGTCTATGTCATGTTGGGTATTTCTCTAGGATATTGGAATGACATCAACTGTGGCGTAGAGTTACCGTCCATTTGTAAAAGAACTACTAGATATGTTAACACAACCATGGTCCCTACCACTGTACCCAAGGGAGGATGCTCCCCGGAATGGATTGCTTTCCAGGGCAAGGTAATTACTACCATGCTCTTGTCCCAGGCAAAAACACATGAACCAAATATAAACTGCATTCAATACCTCATTAATGGATCATCTTATGTAAGGCTGAATTGACCTGGGTGTGAATCATTGTTTACGTACCGAAAGGAACCCTATTGCATTTACAGTGTGCTACTTTTGACCAGGGAATATGGTGCTTTCTGGAATGTAGACAATACATTCACTTTCATCCATTTAGTTCGCTGTGGCAGCGTGTGCCGTTTTAAGTTCTACCACACAGTGCTCCCATGTCATGTTTCCACAGTGCTACAAATTCATTCGAGACAATGATAAAAAGCCATGGCAAGAAGCCAGGACCTTCTGCATCAACCAGGGAGGGAACCTGGCCTCTGTCCTCAGTGAGAAAGAGCAAGGTGGGTCATAAGGCTATCGCTTTAAACCTCACCACCGAGCTACAGTACCTGACGCCTTGTCACTCCCCAAAGAAATAAAAAAATTCCTAAGCCATTAATAATGTTGGCTGAATATTATCCATGTTGGATGTTTGGCTTGGTGGGATAATAAGGATTTTAACATCATCCAGACAAATGCTGCAATAATGTTTAGATAAATGTGTTACATTTAAATGTATGCTGGCCAAAACAATAAAGGTTGAAACTGTTTTTGATAATTGCCTGTTTGCCAGAAGAACAGTGTCTTGAGCATTTACTTGGAGAGTCCTTAATGACATCCTATTCCCTTTAGGGCTGTGGTCAATAGTAGTGGACTATATCCTGGGGATAGGGTGCCGTTCGGAACGTGCCCCTTGTTCTCAGTTATCTTTTCCCTTTCCCAGCATTCCTCACAACCCAGATGCTAGGGAATCCCCAAGACATGTGGATAGGCCTGAATGATGTTAACTGGGAGATGCGGTTCCTGTGGACAGAGGGGAAAGGGGTTTCTTATACCAACTGGGCAAAAGGGCATCCAACATCAGTGCCGGACGGACGATATTCGTTTTTGGATGAGGTACTTAACACATACAATTGCACTACAACCTGCTACTTGATGAATTCATTGATTTCCTGAACATTGATAAAAAAAGAAATCTCATTAGGGAATGAAAGGATAGGTAGATAAAAAAAAATGTTAAGGTGATTCTTTATTTAGAAGGAATAGCTGAAAATGTGTGTCGGGGAAACTAGCACTTTAGATGTTTGCTTTGACGTGTGGATTGTGTTTGTTAATGCAAATGTGATACAGCCCTAATCAGTCAAATGGGAACTCTAAAGGGGCATCTTACCTTTCCATCTCCTCCCCAAAATCTCCCCAGGTGTTTGATTGTGTGGTTCTGGTGGGAAGTACCCCAAAACAGACAGGAATGTGGAAGGTTGAGGACTGCTTAGCCAACCGTGGTTTCATCTGCAAACGAAATATTGGTACGAATGACGAGGCTGCTCACTTCCAATTATTAGCTGCACGAGTCAAAACACTATTCCCTATCAAGGTACCTCTCTGACTCTAAGTCTCCTTTTGGTTCAGATTCTCAGATTGTGGTCCCTCCCACCACGTTGTCACCAAAGACTTTCTACAAGCTGGGAAATGACTCCTACAAACTGGTGACGCAGGAAATGAACTGGGATGAGGCTAGGAGGCAGTGTAAAGCAGACGATGCAGATATGGCGAGCATTTTGAACCCTATCACCCAAGCCTTCATCACAATGCAGTTACAAAAATACAACAAGCCAGTGTGGATCGGCCTCAATAGCAATCTGGTAAAAGGCTTTAGTTCAAATGGTTTCAGGTCTATGGGGTTAAATATTAACTGATGTGTAGAACTCTGGCTTTGGTGCAGGTTGAGAAGATGTAGCTTTATGATGATCACCCGGTGTTGTGATAGGAATATTCTAATCCGAAAGTGTTGTATCATATTCATTTAAAAAACTGAAGGGCTGTGGTGTTTGGGAACCTGCACGTTTTTGGCTGGACCTTGCGCTCATTGTGTGTTTTCGTCAATGTCCTGTCTTTGTCTCTTAGACTGAAGGGAGTTTCAAGTGGGTCGATAACTGGCCTCTGTCTTACACTAAATGGGGCCAAGATGAGCCAAAAATCAACAGGGCCTGTGTTTACATGGATGTGGACTCGAAGTGGAAGACTGGCTCCTGTAGTAACACCTACTATTCACTGTGCAAAAAATCATCAGGTTAGAGATAGCCTTTACTTCATCACCAGGTTAGATGAAGCCTTTACCCATTCACATGTCAGACGTAGGCCGATTACATGGACACAGATCAAGCATAGTGCTGGACTAAAAAATCTCCATTGAGCTTGGTTTTTTTTAGTTCACAACTAGGTTTAATCTGCAAAACCAGCACATAAAGTTCACTCAATCACCAGGTCAGATGTATAGGTGTTTTTACTTCATTACCAGATTAGATTAATAATTTACTTTATTACCAGTGTAGACATACACAGTGCAGTTGAAAAATATGCAGCCATTCCTCTATCACCAGGCGAAACTGCCTTTACTCTATCACCAGGTTAGACATACTTTACGTCATTACCAGGTGGAACAGTCTTTACTTCATTACCACTTTAAACATAAACAGTACTTTCATTAACCAGTTAGAAACATACTTTACCCCATCACCAGGTTAGATGTATACAGTACTTTACTTCATTTACAGGTTACACATACACTTTATTTTATTACTAGATTACACATATAATTTACTTCATTACCAGGTTAGACTTATGCAGTGCCTTCTGAGTATTCAGACCCCTTCACTTTTTCCTCATTTTGTTGTGTTATAGACTTAATATATATTTGGTTGAATATATATATATGTTGCCATTAACGGATGAAGCCAAAACAAAAAATATTAATAAAACACTGAAATATCTCAAATACAAAAGTATTCAGACCCTTTGCCTTGACAATCAAAATTGAGCTCCTTGAAGATAGAATGTGCAGAGATCTGGGGAAGTTTATAACAAAATTGCTAAAGCATTGAAAATTCCCAGGAGCAAAGTGGGCTCCATCAATGTGAAATGGGCGACGTTTGGAACCAGAAAAACTTTTACCAGAGCTGGTTGTCTGGCCAAACTAGTGGTGGTGATCAAGAACCCAATGGCCATACTTACAGAGATTCATAGTTTCTCTGCAGAAATGAGCGAACCTCCCAGACAAACCTACAAAGCAAAGTTTACAAAAGTCACCAGACAAATGCGGTGTTGACAATGTCAATATTTTTAGGTACTCTGTGAAAAGGTTTTCAGATGTTTTCTGAAGTTTGCAGAAACCCTGAGAACCTAGCCTCCAATGGAAGCTTGTTCCACCACTGATGTTCCAGGACAGAGAAAAGTTTTGAACATTCACCTGAAAGAGCCGGCTCATTTGGCTCCTGAATATCTTTTCATTTAAAATGCTTAAAAATAATAAAGAAATAGCAAATCACCAATGTAAAGGCTTAAAAGTAGGCTACAATTGTATTAGAGCATGCTTTTCATGGTCAAATACTTTACATCTTACCTGTCCTAATAATTAGATCATCTGCTGTTTTTTTCAGTGATTACCCTACTGGAAAAATGCATGTGGAACACAAAGACTTGTTTTCCCCACCATTTGTTAATTCTGCAGAGCGGATATACAATCTTTAGTGAATGTTTTCACCTTATATGCAAATAATTGTTTTTTGAGCTTAATCGCTAAATGAACAGCTCCCTTGACCAATGCAATTATTTGCCCAGCATTTACCTAAAAGAGCAGTTTAAAAAGTTGTTTCGCAAATAACCCATCCCTACTTTATTGTAAAGTGGCTAAACCAAAGACACTCCTGAGTAAAATTCATTACACATTCGACCTGAAGGACTCTGAGAGCTTGAGGAAAAAGATTCTGTGGTCTGATGAGACCAATATCGAACTGTTAGGCCTGAATGCCAAGCGAAAACTGTGCCAATCATCACCCAGCTATATACCATCCCTATGTTGAAGCATGGTGGTGGGAGCCTTATGCTATTACTGTTTTTTTTTTACTTTGTCATTATGGCAATTTTTTAACAATTATAAATGAAGTCTATAACACAAAACAATATGGAGAAAGTGAATGGGTCTGAATATAAAATCAATAAATGTTTACTTCTTTTGATTCATTTGTATATATTATCACACAAATGGGGTGAAAAAGTATGATTAATTGGATTTAAAATGTATTATGTATACTTCATTTTACCATATTTATTCATGTTTTTCCATGTTTATTTGAAGTATACTTGAGTTGTAAGATTTTGGGCTACAAATACATTTCTAATTAACGTTACAACTTATAATTTCTGTAATTAGGTGTATTTACTAAAAAATATAATTACATTTGATTTCCTATAGTTAATTACCAATTATTGTGCACTTCAATTATATGAAGGGCACATTAATTGGGTGCACTTCAAATATATTTATTTTCGCTTTCGAAAAAAGGAGGTCACTGTTATTCATGTGAACTTTTCGGACTTTTTTTTTACAGACCTTGCCCCAACCCAGCCCCCTCAGCTCCCTGGCAACTGCCCTGAGCCCAAGAAACGCAAGACATGGGTCCCCTTCAGAGGTTACTGCTACGCCTTTCTCAATTCTGTGGTCGACAACTGGGCCCACGCCACTGTGGAATGTCTCAGAATTGGTACATTCTTTCTTCGCACCAACTGAATTTCAGTCCAAAACAGTTGTCCTAAATGGCACTCTTTTCCACTGTTAAAAACTAGTGCTCTAGATAGGGAATGGGTGCCATTTGGGACATTTGTTTTTATTTCAAATCAAATTTAAACCATATCTATTTACAAAGTTTTATGAAGGCTAAATGACAGTGATTGATGATGATGAATAGTAAGAGTTTGTTACTCTGACAATAGGAGCGTCCCTGGTGAGTATTGAGGATCCCTTGGAGGCCAGCTTTATCCAGCAGAACCTAGAGCTGCTGCAGGATGGATCAAAGTCCTTCTGGATTGGTATGCACAAGAGCCAGGAAGGTCAGTCGTCAATTGAAATTTTCCCAATATAAACAATGAAAATACAAAAAATGCAGCAATACTTACCTGGCAGTGAGATTTTATTTGACTATATATTCAATCCTGTGTGGCTCAGTAAGTAGAGCCTTTCACTTGCAATGCCAGGGTTGTTTAATTCTCATGGGAGACCTGTACAATAAGTTCAAATATATGCACTCACTACTGTGCATTTTACTGGATTAGAGTTTTGGCTAAAGGACAATAATGGAAATGAATAAAGAATTCTTATCTTGTAATTCACTTATCTTCCACATGGGGGACAAATCTCATATGTATTACTTTGGAATTTTGCAACCCTATCTGTAACTCCTATTGGTGACCAATAATATTTTCAACTGATAGTAAGTCCAGTACCAGTGTTTTTCTGTGTCCCAATGTTAAAGCATATTTGGTTGACTAGTATTCTTGTCTCAGGTGACTGGATGTGGGTTGACAATAGTGTGGTGGATTATACTAACTGGAAACAAGGGATGCCAAAGAGTGGAGACCTGTGTGTGGAGATCCATTCTGATAGTGGTCAGTGGAGCACCAATAGCTGCAATCGGTACAAGTCCTACATCTGCAAAACAGCAAAAGGTGTGTCCAGCTTCACAGAAAGATTTGTCTATTTAGGATGGGAGGATGTCAGTCATTTTTCAAGTAATCTTGTCTTTTTTTGTGTCATATTATAATAGTTTTTTGTTTATGAATCTCTTTTACAGTCATCCCACCAACAGAGAAGCAACCAGTTCCTGGTGAGTGTCACATAGCATATATAATTGCTTAAAGTGTTTAGTTGTATTATGACAATCAAATGCATGCTTTCTGGCACAGATTTAGGATCAACTTCCTGAATTTCTAGGTATTAACTAACTCTTTTTATGACAGCCTAAACAGGAGTACAGTAATACATTTAAAAGTCCCACTGACCACGCAGTATAAACATCTAAGGCACAAATTAAATTATACAAAATATGTTCTTGTCATAATGAAAGTATAAACCCAACAATGTCGGTCTGCATAATCATTATGCTTAACAGGCATTGACACACACTAGCCTACACTAGACAGACAGACAGCGGGCTCCGTCACCCTATGATGTCATTGATTAAACTCTGGTATTTCAAAATTACTGCTGTTGGCGTAGTTACCCATCATTTTCTAGGGAGACTGAAAAAAACACACCAAATAGTGTCTAGCGGTGGATCGTTTGTTATTTAAATAGTGTCTAGCGTGGATCGTTTGTTATTTAAATACTGTCTAGCAGTGGATCATTTGGTTATTTGCATCATTTTTTGAGAAGCATTACATAGCATACTCATTTGTTTAAAAAAGACTCCAAACAGCCTTCGGCTCAGCCAAGAACATCCACCAACATCCACCAGGTATTTGTAGTGCTGAGCAACATTAGTAGTTGTTTTGGATAGCTGGATTATAAGATTCTCAAACCAGTTAGCTTGTAATGTAAACATACAGTCTAAGCATCATACCTCTCTAACATGCTCAAGAATCCTTCATCCACACCAGCCAAATATGTAGTTTTAGTAGATGGGGACAAAATTTGCTCAGAAAGAGCCTGTCTTCTGCTGAAAAAAGTAATTGTTTACCATAATCCTAATAATACCTAATAAGCGGTGCCCTTTCTGTCCTCAGGAAAATATTATTTCTCATTTAGTGTACAATAGTGGAAATGTAAATTCTAAAAGTAAAAAAAGGAGTGCTGGTGTCCTTTTTTATATATATATATAAAAAATAGCTGAATATTTATATTGAAAGGGAACACCTTTTGTCAGTGAATTTACATGATTTTTGCCATGTCCCAAACTGTTACTCATCAACTTCGAGGAGAAATAAGGCATAAAGTAATAAAATATTAAAAACGTCTTCTTATTGCTTTCCACCCTGTTGTGCTTCATTCCACCCCAATGAAGTTGGTATTTTGCAATAATTATTACCATTATATTTTCTGCATATTTGTGTGTAAAGGTAGAAATGTAATGGTTCTAAACATACACAAATGCTGACCAAATTCTATTGTTATTCATCCTTATTGGGACAAATAGGGTGCAAATAAAGTACTGGTTTTTACTTAATACAGAAAGGATGTATCAGAATAAGGGACATTTGATGATACATGCATTTTTAGCGCTTTCCGATCTTAATTTGAATATCCACAACATGGTGGAAATATCTCATGGTTTCTTAGAACCCGCCTTGATTTATTAGGAGTTAGGTACCTGAGTTTTACCAATGTTATGTTTTTCTGACAGTTAAACATGAAAAAAAAACTTTAAAAAAAAGACTTAAGGAACATTTAAAATATTATTAATATTTTGTTGCAAAAATGTTGAGGTACAAATGGCACACTATAATAGGAATGACCCACCTAATACTAAATCTGCTTTCTTGGTTGAATCGCAGTGACCATGCAAATCATTTTAAAAGTAGGCCGTAAATAAAGCCTGTTTAGTAGTTATTTCAACACGGTTGGATGTATTGCGGCCTGTAATTAATTCAGAGACACTTTGCTTTTGTAATGGTCCATGAGCGGAAGGGGACACTGGAAAAGCCACATGGTTGTTCAGACTGTGCTCCGGTTCACTGACTATAACACAAGGGTTACAGGTCACGATGTAGCTCTGCCACTTCTCTTCTTTATGTATCCTTATGTATTACATTCCCTCTAAGTCATGCTCATAAGCACCTGTGGCCTCCACAATGAATAAGTCCACTGATGGAGGTGCAAATCAGACCAGTGTCTCAGAAAAAAAGATATAACTCCAACTGCTCAGCAAAAAATGTATTGGTCAAACCAAGAACTTAACAATCAATGAGCCAACTTAATCATGTCAGTTATGCATTGCCCATTCTATTTGTGAAAGGTGTACTAGCATATGTATACAAGACTAACCCCACCCTACTATTTCCTGTCTTCTAGTTCATCAAGTGGAGGAAGCTCCCCATGGCTACGCTGGCATCATTGTGGCTGTTGTCTTGGTGATAATCGCAGTAGTAGGACTCGTTGCCTTCCTGCTCCGCAAACGGATACCTACACCTGTCCTTGGAGAGTGTACGTTCGACAACACCTTGTACTTCAACAATCCCATTCGACAAACAATCGCTGTGGACACTAAGGGCCTGGTGGCCAACATAGAGCAGAATGAAACAGCTTAAATAGAAGAGAGAATCATCAACTGGTGAAAACACTTTGAGGAATGCTTTGGTATGAAACATACCTGCTGCTGCTGCTGGATTTTTGGCCTTCCAACTCTGACGAACTCTAAACCAAACTGAGCGTCTTCAACGACAGTAAATTTGAATGCATTTTCATATCTTCATCCATTTTCAAGCATTCGGTCCACATTTACAAATCCTATCCAGATTGCAGAATTTAGGACATTCCCATATAAAATGTAAAAATTGGTTTAATTTTGTTTTGCAAAGATTGATTTAATGGGGAAAACTGAATTAGTTCAAAAGGCAATCACTCTGCTTGGTTTTAGCCAAAGTATATTGTAAATAGATGCTCAAAATGAGAGAAATAAAGTTTTAAAACAAATCTTTGTCTTTGGTTTTATACTATTGCAATACATTTCTAATTTACAATTAATTATAAATCATTGGGCATTCATGGGGTTAAGACAAATTAAAATGTAAGGAGTTAATACAACATTAATGATCAACTTACCTATACAGCTCCGGAAAAAATTAAGAGACCACTGCACCTTTTTCTTTCCTTTCCAAAAAAGTCAAAAAGGGTGAGGAACAGAAGGGTTAAAATTAAGAGACCACTGCAAATTGAATGCTTCTGTTCCTCACTTAAAACTTTCCTTTTCAACTTTTTTGGAAAGGAAAGAAAAAGGTGCAGTGGTCTCAATTTTTTCTGGAGCTGTATAATTGAGGTCCACTGAAACACTTGGCAAACTAAAGAGGCTATGAGGTTAGAAAGGAGAGCCACTGAAATGCTCAGTCTGCCCTTTAGGCTGTCCAACTACACAAAGGAAACACAGTGTTTCAAAACCCTAATTTATCCTAACTGTCAGCATGCCCTTAACAATGCACCAGTTACTGTAACAATTTCTGAGAAAATGATTTTTCCTTGAATCAGTTACTGATTCAGTTATTCACAAAGTTGGGTTCATTCTCTTAAATTTGACATTTCATAAGTGCAGTTTTTCATTATATTTTGTAACTCGGATTACTGGGATCTCTGTTTTTATTTCATACTTAAAGTTGTTTTTTGATAAGAAATTAGAAAGTACACCAATGAAACGTAATATATTAGAATCTCTGGGTACAGCAATGGATGCATCAATTCTGGCTAAAAGTGTAGTCATAGAATGTCAGTTCAGATTTCATTTATGCCTGTAAAATAAGTAATGTTTTGCTTGTGGATGCTGGAATTATTTTGAGTGTTCAAATATGTGGGTAGCAAAAAACGGTGGAACAATTAGATAAAAACATAATTAGTGGTTGGGATTTGAACACACTAAAAGGCAATGATAAAACATATATAACTTTAAGGGCCAGTTTCTCCATCACAGATTAAGCCTGGTCCTGGACTAAAAAACTAAGATTTTCATTGAGCTTTATTTTTTACTCCAGGGATAGGATTAATCTGTGCCTGTAAAATTGGCCCTAAAAGCATTTGCACAATGACATTTGAATCCAACTGAGCATGTCTACCTCAAATTGCAGATGACAGTCTGCCCTTTTTCCCCATAATCATTGTATCATTTTAAATCCAAATTGTTGGAATAAAGAGGCAAAAAAAATATTACTGTCCAAATACCTTGGGTGTTCATTGTATTTCTTGGCCAATAGAGATCATAGGCTACTAAACAAATAGGGATTGTATTGTAGATAAGATATTAAATGTTATGTAATTCTATGACTAAAACAATAAATCGTGTCCACATGATGTCTTACCGGTAAGAAATGTAATCTATTTTCACTAGTACTATTGCCTACATTGTCCCACTTATCCTAACCTGTACGTTAATAGAAATGTACAGTGGGCAAGTGAGAGTAAATTAGGTGAAGCAGAGGTGAAGTGTAACATGCATCTAATGCTGCTTTCCATAAATAATCAATATAGTCCTATTGCAGCTACTTTGATCATTACGGCTTGAAATAAAAATATTCACTGATGAGAATCAGAATCAGAATGAGTTTTATTGCCCAGTAAGTTTCACAACAAACTAGGAATTTGTTCTGGTCTGTTGGTGCAGCAATTTAGTACAAAAGTAATAAAAACAAATAAGAATAGTGGACTGAGCATAAAAACAGTAGACTGAGCATTAATACTTCACTAAAAAATATACTACAAAATATGTAAGGTGCAAGAATTGTACGGTCCAAGAATTGAAGTTTGTGTATGTATATGGGGACGGGTTATAGATTTGTCCAGTTGAGGGTTGTGTGTGTATATGGGGACGGGTTATAGATTTGTCCAGTTGTGGGTTGTGTGTGTATGTGGGGAGTGGGCTACAGTCAATTTGGCTCCAGGGGCATTTTAATGAGAAACTGTTCTTGTGGCGAGAGATTTTGGTCCTGATAGATCTCAACCTTCTACCAGAAGGGAGAGTTTTGAATATTCCATTTCCAGGGTGAGAGGGATCAGCCCCAATCTTTGCCACTCGCCTCCACGTCCTGGAGGTGTGTAGGTCTTGTAGAGACGGCAGATTGCAGCCGATTATCCTCTGCAGAGCAGATAATGCGCTGCAGCTTGCCCTTGTTCTTGGCAGTGGCCGCAGCGTATCAGAATCTGATGGAGGAGGTCACGGTGGACTCTATGATGGCAGTGTAGATGTGCACCATCATAGTCTCTGACTTGGCTTTCTTGATGGCCAGCGTAAAAATCTCAATATCTTCAAGGAATGAAAGATGATTTTTTTACAGAAAGAGACATTTTATGCGGATAAGGGCTACCATTCTCTTATCAGACTGAACTAAAAAATGTATATAGGGTCTCCAGATATGGGGACCTTATGTTTAAGGGGCTTTAAACTTTTGTTTTGATTTTGTTTGATTTTGGCAATTAACTTGGTAAAATCAACTTGAACTAGTAAATAAGCACATTTTAATTTTGAAACAAATATTTTATTTGAATTTGAACTAGTGTTATTTGATAATTGTTGGATGGACTGGGTCACACAAGGAAAATGCCATTAAGAGCTTCCCATTCTAATACACTAGATAAGGCACCCACATAAAACCACACCCAAAACAACTCATGTTTGGCTTTCGTGTTTGGCTTTCGTGTCGTTTTATTTCGTCATGTGCAATCAGTCAAATTTATTTTATAAGCACTTTTTACATCAGCTGTTGTCACAAAGTGCTTTTACAAAACACCCAGCCTGGAACACCTAAGGTTATCTCAGTCAGTCAGTCAGTCAGTAAGTCACTGGTACATTTATTTACTTTCAACACAAGTTCAACTGCAAAGCTAAGAATATTGTGTTGCGTAACCCACAGACTGCTGTCTATTCAGAGTGTGCATGATTGCTCTGTGTCACAGAGGGGGGCTAAAGCTTGCAAGAATGAGCCGTTCTCTGAACAGTGCTTTCTCAGGCATCAATCATTCAACTGATTCCCCTCAACCCCTCCTCTCTTCCCTGCCCACCCCCCTTCCTCACACCCCCAGCCTGTGGTCTACTGGTCAGAGTGCCCTCATTGTTGACAGGAGGCAGGTTTCTCCATGGCAACTGGAGCCCTATAAGGCAGAGGCACTGAAAGCTAATCCTCTAGAGCTTACACAATTTTTACTCATAAGAGGGTCTTACCAATGCCCTGGAATTCTCAACAAACACAACACCTTTCTCTCCATCCACCAGAGGAAAACAACATCAGCTCTAAGTACTACAGCTGCAGAAAGGTGGACAGAGAACAGCAGTAGGTAGGTCGATTCAGGTTTCATCAATTTGTTGTTTCATTTATTGCCAGTGATAGTTTTGGATGCGTGTACAGTTTCATCCAGGGTGTGTTGCTCAGGTTTGTCTAACATACATGGTACATGGTGTGTGGGAAGGTGTTGAGAGTGTTGCGCAGTCGTCAGAGGTAGCGTTGGCGTGCATGTACTCAGGGCATTTGATCTGTGATGACTCAGGGATCATAAAGCATAAATAGAGCATCAATATTTTCATGTTAATGTCCGGAGAGTTTCAGGCATCTGGGACTATAACTCAGTATGCTGCTTGCTGCTTTCACCATCCTCTTTATGTGGTGGGATTCATATTTTATGTGTATTCTATGACTGTAGTTTTTATTTAAATGTGTTAGCACCTGACTCACTGAGATTAATATTACTTTCCTAGAAAAGAAAAATATGGAAATTAACAATGTAGAATGAAGCAAACTTGAACTCATATTTCTATATAGCAGGGGTGCATCTGTTTGTGCAAAGTGTTGTACCAGATCCTGTATTAGCCTCTGTGTACCTGTAACATGGCTTAACTCACTAATCTGCCACATTTTTGTAACCAGTGAAGGAATGCTAGTGTTCGGATATGGGGCTGTGAGTTCAGAAAATATTTTGGTATTTTTAATCTGCAGCTAAAGGATGATTTCCATCAAAACGTGACTCGGACTGAATTCCTCTTTACATTTGGAGCAATTACCGCGTTTAAATTCAAAGCCCCCCCCCCCGCCCCTCTTTTTGCACCATCTCGCTGGCCCCGGTGCTCTCACTTGCTTGCGCTAATCCCTTTGTTTTGGAGGACTGAGGGGCCAGTGCTTTGGGCTGACTGGCCATCTCTGTGCGATGGGGGCTAATTCGGGTGAAGGGTGCCCAGCCAGCCCTCCTGCTGGCTGTCCTCCACTAGATTAGGCAGGCGGGCCCATTATCAACGCCCCCCTCCTGTACACATTCTCTCTCTCCTTGTCTCTGGCCTCGCTGGGAACGCTCCTATCTCTCCACCTCTTTCTGCCTGTCTTTCTTGCACCTACTTTCCCTGTCTGTTAAAACTTCTCTCTTCCTCTCTGTCTTTCTTCGACTCTCTGCTGCACTCTCTCCTATCCTGTCGCTACAGTCTCTCCACCAGGCTATCCGTCATTGGCAGGGGTTCCAGCACAGAGATGGGGGCCCCAGATGGGACCACGCGGTTCTGGGGCTATGCCGTCACTAAATTGCTTCTTCTACACCTGTGTCTGCTGGGGAGGATCGTAGAAGTGCAAGCCCAGGAAGAGAGCCAGAAGGGGGGTTATCTGCAGGAGGCCATCAGGGCCCTACCCTTTGAGCCTCAGGCACAGCTCCAGAGAGACCAGACAGGGGTTCTTCTCTCCACTGTCCTCCAAGCTGTTCACTGTGCAGAACGGACTGGGGGATCGCAGGAGCTCTGTGACAGGGTAAGGCCTAGGACTTTCTATAACATCATACTGACAGAATAAAGGGGCAAAGCAACAGTTAGAAGGTGAATTTTCAGAGTATTCTTATGTTCATTGCCAAATTCAGGTACGCCAGGAAAATACTTGATTACAGTGATCAATTCTCCAAATACATTATATACCTAAAATAACAGAATTGGCCTTATATGCTTTCTGGTCTTCACATTATTAGTATAGATCAAATATGTGAAAATGTCTTATTAAATACAAGGTTAAGGATTTCAAATTGAAAACATTCCCTTATCAGCTTCTAGTAACAAGCTCTGGGTCACAGTGACCTGTTTACAAAAAACATCAAATTTTTCTCAAAGTAATCATTGCTAAAATAACAGATATTAGGACTATATATTACTTCGGTTTCTGGCACCAATTTTCCTAATCTGTGCAGAACACCTGTACCTGGCACCAGACAGAACATTCATGAATTTCACCTAACAAGATTCCTTCAACATAATATAGAAATGCTTAAAACATCATAACATATACACACCTTGGCCAGTATATTAGGTGCAATACCTGTAATAGGTTCACAAAAATGGAGTAACACGGCCTTGGCTTGTTACTGAATGCAGGTAGAGTGGCAGATTGGGATTCAGCTGCTGTGGAAATGTCAGAATGGACTAAACAAAGGAACTTTCACCGTGCTATGGTACAGTTGTTGGCACCAAGCATTGCAGTTCCAGTCTGTATCAGTAGTCACTTTTTAACCCCAGAGTGTGTATGTTTTAGAACATCAACTCAGTGGCTATCCTATTGGCAAAAACAGGTAATTGATGAAAGATGTCAAAGGCAAATGACAAGAATCGTGCAAGCTAACGGGCCACAACCAGGCCAATAAAAGCACAGTGCAGGCGTGCAGAAAGGCATTTCTGACAGCAAGACTCGTCGCTCCTTGTCACAGATTTGGTTCCACTCCTATCAGCTATAAACAATAATAAGCAACTCCATAGAGCCTACATTTTACCAAAACTAGACAACTGAGGAGTGGGAAAACATTGGACGAATCCCAAGTCAGTTTACTTGAATTGCCCCCCCAGTCCCCAGACTTCAACCCAATAGGTTGAACAAATGTACCTGTGTCAAATCTGCACAAACCACATGATTCCATTGTGTCAGCATGGATCAGCATCCCTGTAGAATGTTTCATCATGTATTTATAATGAGTTGATGTAAAGGTGATACGGGCAGGAGCATTTCAGGTTCACAATAGATGACATGATACTATATAGAGTCAGGCATCTCTTATCTGGCCCATTAGATCTGGAGGATTAAAACATTGTTCTGATGTGTGTGAGCATTTGTTGAGCAGTTGTTGTGTGAGCATGTGTAAGGAAAGTAATCTGGTCTGAGTGACCTCTGACCACTCCTGAACTTGTGAATGTGCGCTAGTTTTTACAGTTGTGCTCATAAGTTTGCATACCCTGGCAGAAATTGTGAAAGTTTGGCATTGATCTTGAAAATATGACTGATCATGAACATTTTTTTTATTATATTAAAGGATAGTGATCATATGAAGCCATTTATTATCACATAGTTGTTTGGCTCCTTTTTAAATCATAATGATAACAGAAATCACCCAAATGGCCCTGATCAAAAGTTTACATACCCTTGAATGTTTGGCCTTGTTACAGACACACACAGGTGAAAATGGCAATTAAAGGTGAATTTCCCACACCTGTGGCTTTTTAAATTGTAATTAGTGTCTGTGTATAAATAATCAATGAGTTTGTTAGCTCTCACGTGGATGCAGTGAGCAGGCTGGATACTGAGCCATGGGGAGCAGAAAAGAACTGTCTAAAGACCTGCGTAACAAGGTAATGGAACTTTATAAAGAAGGAAAATTATATAAAAAGATATCCAAAGCATTGCAAATGCCAGTCAGTACTGTTCAATCATTTATTAAGAAGTGGAAAATTCAGGGATCTCTTGATACCAAGCCAAGGTCAGGTAGACCAAGAAAGATTTCAGCCAAAACTGCCAGAAGAATTTTTTGGGATAGAAAGAAAAACCCACAGGCAACCTCAGGAGAAATACAGGCTGCTCTGGAAAAAGACGGCGTGGTTGTTTCAAGGAGCACAATACGACGATACTTGAACAGAAATGAACTGCATGGTTGAGTTGCCATAAAGAAGCCTTTACTGCGCCAATGCCACAAAAAAGCCCGGTTACAATATACCAGACAACACCTTGACACGCCTCACAGCTTCTGGCACAGAAGGGATCATTTCATTTCTTTCTTTGTTACCATGTTTTGTTTTATGATTGTGCCAATCTGTTATAACCTACAATTGAATATGAATCCCAAAAGAAATAAAGAAATGTTTTTGCCTGCTCACTCATGAAATTGTTTTGCCTGCTCACTCATGTTTTCTTTAAAAATGGTACATATATTACCAATCCTCCAAGGGTATGCAAACTTTTGAGCACAACTGTAGGTTCTATCCATTAACAATAGCAAACACATTTACCATTACAGTAATGCTGATATAAAAATGAGGTAAGCAACTCCATTATTGGAAATAGACACTTTTGACACTGAAACATTTGGGCTTTGTTCAGTTGAAACTATTTGGAAGGTTTAGTTCAGCCACTATTTGCCCTTGTGCATTTTTGTGTTTGTGTGTCAAACAACCAACACTCCACATTTTACAAGGAGCTGTTGAACAGGTACAACAGACGACATGACAGGTGTCATTGAAATCACAATTTGCTTCACTATACGCAATTGTGTTTCTGAATCTGTGTTTTTTAAAACAGATCATCAACATTTCCTGGTTCTTAGCAAACCACAATATCCAGTAATATCCAGTGCAATAGCAATTTCACAATGCAGTACCACCCTGTATCGGTGGAGCTTATGAACGATTGGGGGTCATCATCACTATCTAGTGTCCAGCCCAGCACTGAACTGATTTCAAAACCGGGACCTAAAGTTTCAATTGCTGGACCTACCCATTTGCTGTACAATGTTTTTTGTTAGTTTGTTGGAGTTGTAGCTATTAGGTCTGATATGGCCGAATCAATCGCAAAATATAAGACACTGCTAAGTTTAAAATGAGAGCTCATATGTAATACAAACCTCTGAAGTATATGGAGAGCCAAAAAACTAAGAAGTATTTCACTGTCTAAATAGTTATGGAGGGTACTGTAAAATCTCCTAGACACCTTTTAGGGTTACTTAGCAAGAATATTCAAGTATCCTGTTTTCGGAGAGTTAGGAGAATATTCCATCAACATCCCACCAAACATTTACATAACATGTTTGCCATGTTTTCTGAAAGTTAAAGTTATTCTTTTGCACAAACTGTTTGCTTGTTGGCTTTCATTCCTTTCAACCACATTGACTTATTTTTTATGAATCATTGTATTCAGTGCTTACTGGTCAGTTTAATCTGGATTCAGATGTGTCACAGTAAACAAGCTTCTTGTCAAAGTTTTTCTTCTTTGCAACTGAAGTGTTTACTTGTTTGCAACCTATCTATCTGGTCAAAAACACTCTTGATGACATGTTTCATTGTTGTTTACAGTGCCTGACTACAGATCTATTCCTCTCTGTCCTGGAGGATAACGGGAAGGCTTTCCTCACTGAGGAGGACTACCACAGAGTTTCCACTGCTCTGCTCTACTACATGATCAACATGGAAGACGTGTGCATTTCCAATCCTCCTCCCTCCGCTTCCTCTTCACCAAGCTACCAGTACTACCTCCTAGCCCTGACCAGCCTCCACCCCACAGAAGACAAAGGCTTTCTTTCCTCCAATGAGACGGAGAGCATTCTGCAGCTCATTAACCAGCACTACCAAGCGTCCTCTCAAGACTCTTCTAGCTCTTCCCACTCACAGGTAAGACAGCTCCATACCTCTAGCGTGGCACAAGTTATTGTCAGCACATGCGCACAATACTTCACAATATCATCTCAATACACATTGCAATAAATCCCAAAACTCACACACTGAAATGACTGCCAAAACCTGAGATATTTCCAGATGTGATCCAGTAACGTGTCATTTTCATCAACCTACAGTGCATTGACGCCTCCTATCTAATGGATGAGGTGGGGATCACAAATAGCCAAGGTGCTGGTCCATCCTTTGTGTCCCAACTGGCTGCAGCCATCGTCACCCACACCCTGCACGGCCACTGTTTCAGCAAGAGGAACCTGCCCTCCCCCGCGTTCTTCACAGACTACATATTCCAGTCCCTCAACCGCACCAGCAACCTCCAAATTATGGGTATGTGCATGAGGTATAACGTTTCCTAAAAATGATTTTAGTACACCAGTGATCACTATTGGATGATGTTAGTGCTCTTTCTGTCGGATGATGTTAGTGCTCTTTCTGTCGGATGATGTTAGTGCTTTTTCTGTTGGATGATATCAGTACTCTTCCTGTTGGATGATGTTAGTGTTGTTTCTGTTGGATGATGTTAGTGCTCTTTCTGTAGGATGATTTTAGTGTTGTTTCTGTTGGATGATGTTAGTGCTCTTTCTGTTGGAAGATGTTAGAGCTCTTTCTGTTGAATGATGTTAGTGCTCTTTCTGTTGGATGATGTTAGCGCTCTTTCTATTGGATGATGTTAGCGCTCTTCTGTTGTGTAGATTTGGAGCAGCTGCTGCACCTACTTGGTGTGGGAGGCGGTGAGGGAGAGGCCTCTCACTCACATGGCAGGGAGAGGCGGAGCATCACAAGCCCATCTCATATAGGTTGTGTCTATGAGCCTTTGGCGATGAACACAGACTGGACACAGGTGAGGCAGAAAAAAAAGATCTGTGGCCTCACACGTTAATATTTACCTAAAGTACTTCAACAAAATGGCACATAAATAGTGTAAAAATACAAAAAAAACACTATTAATAAGGGAAAAACTAAAACACTACACATACCACCATACTTACTGATATACATTCAGATAGATTTACTGCTCAGCACGTGCATTGATCTGATTGCAGGTGGGTTTTAATTGTTAAGGATTGAGGTGTGAAAAAAGTAGAAAGTTATAAAACAAAATCAAATTCCGGTCATTTGTGACAGGGAAATGAAATGAATGACGGCCAAAGTGTGGGCTACCGGAGTGACCAGTGTAAGACATATACCAGAGCCCAAGTTATTATTGCAATAGCAGCTGTAGAGGAGTGAGCCGAAGTAGAGTGGGGATTTGTCAACATAGGGCTTGTAAATTATTTTGCACCAGTGAGTCTGACATTGCGTACAATGACGCTGGGTACAACATGGATGATGCAGTCAACATGGGCATGTACTTCGCCCTACAACACCTTGATAATGCAGAACCAAATTTAATAGCTTATCAGCATAGTTTTTAAAAAGATCACTGCAATAACAAGGTATAACAAATAAGCTAACCCTGTTTCCACAAAGCTAACTAACGTTGATAGCAGCTACAGCCTTTGCGTTAGTTGATAAGTTATAAGTATTGCAATTACGACTTGCTACTTAGCTATTTATATTAAACGGATGATATCGTTTTGATTTGGTTTATTTTGTTGTTGTTGAGGAGAACATCGTTTCCGACCATCATCAACTAGCTTTTTTCTATCCAGCTTTCCAAGTAAAAAACATGATTTCATATCAACAACTACATATTTGTTGGGTGAGAATATCGTTTGCATTCATCAACTAGCTGTTTAGTAAAAGTTTTGTTCTGGCCAGCAGTCTTAGCTACCCTGAGAAAGGGAATGAGTGTTTTACCCATTCCTTCTAGCCACAACCAAAGTACTGTAAGCTGCTTTTCCTGCAATGAAAGGTGTGCAACACAGCTGTCCCAGCATCATTACATACATCCAAATGAATCACTGACATATGCGTTATAAATGATAGTGTAATCAATACGTGTAAATAAGAATGTACATGTAAAGAATGAACTCAACATAGTTGATATTCAAGTGCTGATTGGTCAAGTGCCTTATGGAATGTGTTAAATAGTGATATTGAACATGTTAATTTTGAGACAAAACGACCCAAACATGCATACTAGTGTTTTGTTTACCTCTGCATTTCAAAGGCCTATAAACAGGACTGCATTTGTGGTGAATACCTGCCTCCACGGACAGTTCAGCCGATTCAGCTGTATTTCCTTTTTTTGCTTGGTTTACTGTATGTGGCTACTGATGCTTGTGGCCAGCTTATCCTCAGTTAATCCTTTCTTGTCCCCAGCCAGATTCGACACCTGGTCTCCTGTGTGGAAATCTGCATCTCTAACCACAACGCAGTCTTTCAGTCACTCATTAAGTCAGATCACTCAGTCAGTCAGAGACATTTGCTCTTCTTAGCCAAAAATATGGACACAGTGGCTGCTTGCAGTCTGAAGGAAATATGATGTTGTTCAGAACCTTCATTGTTACTCATATACACCAATTGCCAGCAGTTTGTTGACTGGGCTTTAGACTGGCATGTGAAAGGGCGATAGGCCTTGAAGTGACTGTTGAAGCTGCGTTTGAATTGCCTTGCATTTTACTGATTGTCACTGAGGGAAGCTTGTGGAGGCCATAGCTTTTTTACTGGAGTGTTTTCACTGGATCAACTCAGAAAATTTACTGCTAAACCAGGGCCTGTAGTGGTGCTTGGTTCTGATTTCCTTAGTGGAGCTTGTTTTGATTTTAAAACAGTGTATTGATGCAAGGTACTGTTGCGAAAACAGACAATACTACAATGATCACTAAGACCTATTGGTGATAGTACATTTTTTAATCGTCATGTTTAGTAAGTGGACTACATATGCAGAGCATGTTCAAATGCAATGTCCTATCTTTTCACGCTCAAGCGTCTCCTTGTGATGGGCTAGGTATCTGCAAGCTGGGGTCAACAGTGGAAGTATTTCCTACCCAAATTCGTTGGGCTGATTTTGTGGTAAAGCAAGCAGGGTGATAAGAAGCAGTGTGGCTTGGTGGAACTGTTTCAGGCAGGAAATGTCCAGGTTTTTGCGTCTCACAAGTCCATCGGGGGTTACCACTATTAGACCAGCTCGTAACTATAAATTGGAAACCACAAAATTGGGGAAACCGCTAAAAGATTCTGCTATACAATTCTTCTGTTTGATTAGGTATGTTTCTCAGCCAATCAGTTGGTGGATATTTTTGTTCTGGATCCTCATTTGCCCATCTCCCGAGATCACTTCAGACAAATCTGCCCTGCTATCATCCAGCAGTTGCTAGGCAATGCTTGTGAGTCCACAGAGCCAGCTTCACGAGGATCTCCACCGAGCAGCATTGAAAGTAAGACACTAAACCTGACAACCTATGATTAGAAGTACATATCTTATCTGCTGTCTACACTTTGGTTGATGTGTCTAAAGTAAGCCAACATTTTCAGCAGGCACCACACCACATACAATCCACGTCACAGATTTTTAGCCTTTCGTATTTTCTTAATTCTCATCCAAAATGGTTTGTGACATTTTGCTAAATTCTTACAATACCTTGTGACACTAAAGTACAGATTGTCTCCCTCATTTCACGGCAGTGTTGATCCTGCGTAGTATAAAACAATACATTCAATGCTATGTACTCTGCTCAACATCGATATAGTGTTGTTTGGGTAAAGCATACACAAACACTCAGCAGTGCTGTCCCCAGTTGCTACAGTGGCCTGCCTCTGTGAGTTGTCACTAAGTCCCTTCTATAGTTTTTGAACACCTCTATATCAGTCTCTGCTCTCTCTGTAGAATACGGCTACAGCACGGCTGCTGTGCTCCTCATCACCGTGGGCTCCATGTTGGGCATCTGCCTAATCTTCTTCAACTCGTGCCGGGAGACCTACGCCCTCATCCTGCAACTCTTCGTAGGCTTGGCCGTGGGCACCCTCTCAGGGGACGCCCTCCTGCATCTCATACCACAGGTATACGGCACAGAGGTCATACTCATGCACTGCATGAGGTCATTCACATCATGTTTCAGCTTTGAGTTGTAAGGGTAATAACCGTATGCATAGCTCACTACAAGGAAAACCACATCATTAAATTCCAAATTGCAGGTTCCTGCCCAGAAATGCTGTAGAAAATATATTTTAAAAAATAGCTTTTATTTATTATATTATTATATTATATATATTTATTATATTTTACTGTTACTTAACCAGGTAAGTCAGTGAACAAAATGACATTTTATATGATGACCTGGCGTAAGGCATAAAACTGCAACAAGACAGAAGAGGTCACTTGCATCTGATCAGTCAGACCTATTTCATCTAATATTTATTCATATCAAAAATAGTTAGGTCAATGATATTCCTCCATTTAGATTCCCTTTTTCTAGTCATTACGAGTCATCCATAATGGACTGATTATAGTATGCTTCCATCGTATACTGAATGTGTAATTGTTTTCTCTCCATCTCCTCTGGAGATCCTAGGCCTCCACGATGACAGTAACCATGGCGATCATCCCTTTACTGAGGGAAAAGAGTATCTGTGGAAGATTTTGGGAATCATCTCTGGAATCTACGGCTTTTTCCTTATTGAAAGGGTCTTCTCCTTTGTGATGCCGTCACAAGGCCATGTAAGACGACAGTTAGACTAGTGTTTTTAACAGTTAGACTAGTGTGTGCCAGTCTTCTATGTAAAACAATGTTTTCTGTTTAAAACAATGGATATTCAGTCCAATACAGAGTGATAGAAAACACAGTTGAACAACATCCTATGTAACTTCTAGAAACATTCTGGGATTTTGGGCTGTTGGCTGTAAAAGTGGTGATATCAAGCCAAAATGGGTCCCAAAAAACCACTTACTTTGAATTCAGATTTGGAATTTCATGGCTAAGTGATTATATTAATAATACTTATTCATTATGGGCATATACATGTAACATATCACATCCAGCCCAAAAGGGGAGGTTCAAAAAATTGTTTGTTGTTGTGACAGTAGTGCCATTTAGGACAGTCTACTGACTGCAGGTGGCTCTGTCCAGTTCATAGCCTCTGGAGTGACTGGAGACTGATTACTTTTTTATTTTTTCTGTCAGGGTCACCAGGGTCTGGGCCATTCTCATGACCTTCCCTTGGAGCTGAACTGCAATGGCCAGTCACAGAGGGGCAAGTCCATCTCCACCATGCAGCTGGTGAGTCTGTTTGTCCCTCTCTGGCACCCATACAGTTATTTTCCTCATAGAAATAGTGTAACTGGCAGCAATCACTGCATTATGGGATAAATATATAAAGGAACACTATATTAACCTTTCCTTCCTCAAATGAGAGAAGAAATGGAGAACTCAATTATTGAGGGTGCAACCTTACGCATGTGTCCCATTGTGGGTGTGTTTGGTCTCTGAAACAAAGTCAATTTCGAAGAGCGGCAGCCGCGTATGTGCTCCTTGTCCACACTGGTGGTCAGGTTTAGAGCTGAGGACAAATCTATGAACCCAATTTGAAAGGGTTGAACACAACTGATGTGGGACCGCAAACGACTGTCATCCATCTTAAGAAATATGGGACATTTTAGCAAGGCAACTATTAGGCATATCAAAGACAAGAAAAGCCTAGAGCGGAAACGAGGAAGGTTTGGATTGGGAGTAGGAGTCTTTGTCGACTGCCAGTGTGCTGTGATCACTTATTGAAAAAGGTAGGCCTTAAGGATTCCACATTACTTTGGCAGTATTTCAACCACTTTGTGCTATGATGTAGACAAGTACTGAATGCCGCAGTGCTGGGAAAAAGAGCAGGGCTGTGGGTGGGAGAATGTGTGGAACAGTGCTGAGAGTGGGAGTACGGAGAACAGGCCATGGCGTGCATTAGCAGGCATTGAGTCATTCAGGTACACAGATAGTGTGAGGAGAGGGAGAAATTGAACTGTTATTGTGAACTTCCTACAGTGTGCTGTTCTCAACATAGGCCAGTGAAACAGTAGTCCATGAGTAGCTACTTTTGAAATGTTTCTGCTATAATGTGTATGTGACCAAACAAACATTGAAACTTGAATGGGACCGACGAGATGTAAGGAGATGTAGAAGAGCTCTGCTGTGTTTGTCTCTTGTCTCTCCTACAGGGAACGGTGGAGGATTTAGAATGTACAGAAATGCAACCAGAGGATCGTGAACCGAGAATGCCTACACGTCAGACGAGTAAATAAACATATTTCATCATCTTCCTTTCTCATTTACCTTCACTCATTATCGGCCCTTTTTAGTTTGGTCTGGTTCTGTCCAGTGTGCCGCGTGTAATTGCCGAGGCTAGGACCGGAACTGTGCTAGGGAGCGTAGCAGAGGGGCACTCCGTACTGAGCCACCAGACAGACTCTCTTTGTGTTCCCAGGACAGGGTATTCCTATGCTGGCCGTGATGGTAATTGTTGGAGACAGCCTCCATAACTTTGCAGACGGCCTGGTGGTGGGGGCGGCCTTCTCCTCGTCCACTGAGACGGGGATGGCGACCACCGTGGCCATCCTCTGCCACGAAATCCCTCATGAAATGGGTAAATGGTTAGAGATCACAGAACAGTGGGTAAAAATTGAGTGGCAGTGGTTTTGGGTCTTCTCCGGGTACATTCGTCAAATCAAAGGCAAATACTACAAATCCTAAAATAAAAACAAAATGTATATCTTCATCTGTTTCCTCCCACTGCTTTTCTTCTCCTCTTCAGGTGACTTTGCGGTGCTGCTTAGCTCAGGTCTCTCTGTGAGGAATGCGGTGATGATGAACCTCCTCAGTGCTATGACGGCATTCATTGGCCTCTACATTGGCCTGTTTGTCTCCTCAGAACCGGAGGTCCAGCAGTGGATCTTTACTGTTACAGCAGGGATCTTCCTCTATCTGTCACTGGTAGAGATGGTGAGTCTAAGCTACTGCTGTTAACAGTATAACAAACATTTTAGTTAGGTACTGTGTGATCTGTCGGCTCACACAGTAAAGAATAAATGAATTAGCCCTATTGAAAGGTAATGTATTGTTACGGTGCACAAGTTTGGGATATATAGAGAGATCTATCCAGTAGTCAACCTCCCAAATTCTAACGTCTCCCTCTACCCCTTCTCTCTCTCAGCTCCCAGAGATGAGTCGCGTGAAGACCAAGCGGCCATATCTAATGTTTGTCATGCAGAACATTGGCCTCCTAATGGGATGGTCATGTCTTCTGCTCCTTGGCCTATTTGAGCACAAACTGAAGCTTGGATGAAAGGATGCTCGCTCGCACTCTCATCCTATATGGTATCCAGCAAACAATATTTTAAATTGATGGCAGAAGTGATGGTACTCTTTTTAGAATCTTGTTTATTGATTACTGTTGTTTACTCCTACAGTGCTTGTAATAATTGTGTAAGTACAGCCAGATAAAGACGGTGAACAGCACCTTTGAAATGTCACAAATACAGAACATTTCCTTTCAAGTGACCGCCGTAATGGTGTGGATAAGAGCTGTGATGATGTGAATCAAACGTCATTTTAGATCCAGTGGTTATGCGAATGTGTTAAAGCTGTCTGAATCCACAAATCAGATGCATGTGAGGCTTTAAGACACGCAGACATTTTATATGTGATAATTTCTTTTTGTATGATGTACTGTGTATCATAGAAGGCTTGCAGTCGAATCTGCTGCACCTGTTTCTGGACATGATAGCGTCTAGTTTACAGTTCTGGATGTGACCTTTATAACAGGAACATTGTTTTTACAGTGTGTACTTACAGTATTTTCCATATCATGATTATGATATAATGCTGTTGCCTAGACAATCAAATCATCTACTGATCCAGACACGCTTAAAATAAACAAACCAAGACTCAACATATTTCTTTCACTAACTCGGGGAGTCAGAACGAAAGAGGCCCGACGGGATTTGGTAGCTGGCTAATATACCACATCAAATGGCTATTTTAAGGCCACTGCCTGGATGTAGCCTTTTGCTGTGGTATAATGGTCATTCAGTGCATTCGAGGTCCCACAGTTGGCAGTGTATGTCAGAGCAAAAACCAAGCCATCAGGTTGAAGGAATTGTACGTAGAGATCAGAGACTGGATTCTGCCCCAGATCTGGGGAAAGGGTACCAAAAAATGTCTGCAGCATTGAAGGTCCCCAAGACCACTGTGCCCTCCGTCATTCTTTAATGGAAGAAATGTGGAACCACCTGCCAAATCCCATACTCAAAAGTAATATATTGGAATACATTTTTACAAAATGTACAGTATCAGTCAAAAGGTTTAGACACACTTCACTTGAATGGGTACGTGTGTCCAACTTTTTGACTGTTACTATCTGTGCTTGGATTTACATCTATTAAATGACATATCAAAATATATACTTACAGTATGTGTGTATATTTAAATACATGTATGAAAATATCTTGAAATACTACAGTTTAGGCCACATTCTTATATTGTCACATGTTTATATTTAAATACAGTT
This sequence comes from Esox masquinongy, assembly GCA_016801175.1. Taxonomy (NCBI): domain Eukaryota; kingdom Metazoa; phylum Chordata; class Actinopteri; order Esociformes; family Esocidae; genus Esox; species Esox masquinongy. The sequence continues at coordinate 14,781 of JACXGI010003370.1, read as the reverse complement.
GTGCTCAAAAGTTTGCATACCCTTGGAGAATTGGATATGTACCATTTGTAAAGAAAACATGAGTGAGCAGGCAAAACGTCTTTTATTTCTCATGGGATTCATATTCAACTGTAGGTCATAACAGAATGGCACAATCATAAAACAAAACATGACAACAAAGAAAAAATGAACTGACCCCTTTTCGAAAGTCTGCATTCCCTTAGTTCTTAATACTGTGTTTTGCCCCCTTTAGCATCAATAACAGTGTACAGTCTTTTGTAATAGTTGTCTATGAGGCCCCGAATTTTTGCAGGTGGTATAGCTGCCCATTCATCTTGGCAAAATGCTTCCATGTCATGGAAAGTCTTTGGTCGTCTTGCATGAACCGCACGTTTGAGATCTCCCCAGAGTGGATCCATGATATTAAGTTCAGGAGACTGTGATGGCCAATCCAGAACCTTCACCTTTTTCTGCTGCAACCACTGCAGGCTCAACTTGGCCTTGTGCTTAGGGTCATTGCCTTGCTGAAAAGTCCAAGAGTGTCCCATACGCAGCTTTCGTGCAGAAGACTGCAAATTGTCTGCCAGTATTTACTGATAACATGCTCAGGGCTCAATGTTAACATTTTTTGCCACTGTCCCAGTGAGGCCAGTGGGTTTGAAACTTACTGGCCCAAAAAACATTTTCACTGTCCCTTCTTCCAAAAGTTGTAATTTATCAGTGTTACAACATAGAACCAAATACTTTTGTTACTTAACATGATTAATCATTTATGAAATGCATTCTGGATATATATATAAAAAAATATATTTTTATATTTCTTTCATAACATTTCTAATTATAAAAATGAATAAAAGATAAGTCAAAAAAGCATTTGACTTACAAACAAAACACTAACTCATTCACCCCAGGGAACAAGGCGACCGGCTGGTCCGTCCGTTACTATGCGGTTGTGTCGTGCAATCACCCAATGGGCAACTGCATTTAAATTCCTAATACAACCAAGGGCCCTGAAGACGGATTGTCAGCCACCCGCTTGGCTGTCATGCTGACCCGGTGCTTTTTGCTATTGGCATGGCTGATCAGGGATTGTTTGCGAAAGTTGTCAGTGCCTTTGAAAAAAGATCCACATTTGTCCGCTCTAGCCGGGAACGTAGGACAGACGACAGTACATCTGAGTTCCATTGACGTTGAAACAGGTAAATTATTTTTTGCACTGAGGTAAAAATGTTCGCTTTCGTTTGAGCTCATAGTTATGGGGGGGGGGGTTATTATTTTCCAATCTCTATTTTTTTTGCGGTGGCCCGATCGGGACAGTGACTTGCTAGTTTTATTAGTCCCGGCTTGACTTTATACTGGCCCGGGGCCATCGTTATTGTCGAGCCCTGATGCTGCATTCATCTTGCCATCAATTTTCACAAGATTCCCCGTGCCTTTAGAGCTCACACACCCCGAAAACATCAGTGAGCCACCACCATGCTTCACAGTGAGGATGGTATTCTGTTCACTATAGGCCTTGTTGACCCCTCTCCAAACATAGCGCTTATGGCTGTGACCATAAAGCTCTATTTTGGTCTCGTCACTCCAGATAACAGTTTGCCAGAAGCTGTGAGGCATGTCAAGGTGTCGTCGGGCATATTGTAACCGGGCTATTTTGTGGCAAACTATCGTTGTATTGTGCTCCTTGAAACAACCACACCGTCTTTTTCCAGAGCAGCCTGTATTTCTCCTGAGGTTACCTGTGGGTTTTTCTTTTTATATCGAACAATTCTTCTGGCAGTTTTGGCTGAAATCTTTCTTGGTCTACCTGACCATGGCTATCTAGCCTGCTCAGTGCATCCACATAAGAGCTAACAAACTCATTGTCTATTTATACACAGATACTAATTGCAATTTTAAAAGCCACAGGTGTGGGAAATTCACTTTTAATTGCTATTTTCACCTGTGTGTGTCACCTTGTGTGTCTGTAACAAGGCCAAACATTCAAGGGTATGCAAAACTTTTGATCAGGGCCATTTGGGTGATTTGTTATCATTATGATTTAAAAAGGAGCCAAACAACTGTAATAATAAATGGCCTCATATGATCACCATCCTTAAATAAAATAGTTTTGTGCATGATCAGTGATATTTTCTAAATCAATGCCAAAATTTCACAATTTCTGGCGGAGTATGCAAACTTATGAGCACAACTGTATATGGAAAGGAAATACATTTCAATAGGATTTACCCAATGAGCCCTGTCCAGACTTTCTATTCCCTACAGGGTAAATAATCCTACACACTTTTCTAAGGTGTTATACACTTTTCTAAGGTGTAAATCATGGATAAGTGCCACGCCAAGATAGACTGTTGATCTGTCATCATGTAAATCAATCATTGAATAGAATCTCTGATCAAGGGACAGCATCTGGATTTAGGGGTGTACTGTATGTTTTTACTTTATGCAGGAGAGGCAGTCATAAAAATAACACTGGTCAGAAAGGCAGGCAGGGCGAGGGGACACAAACCAACAGGTAACATAGTGAGAAGTATTAATTCAATGCGGTCTATAGGAGCAGATTGGAAAACTTGAAGCTGGACTAACATGCCTGATTGAGATGTTACCAACATCATTGTAGTATTAGTCATTTTAAAAATGCCAACATATTAAATAGACATTTTGGTGAATACATTAACACTTACACTGTAGTCAAATGTGTGTCCCCCATTATCAGTCACTCCTACGCCCTTGGATGGACCAATAACACAATGCTCATTCTGACAGAGCTCCAGAGTTCCTGTGTGGAGATGGGAAAAACTTCCAGAAGGACACCTGCCTCTCCAGCACTCAGTCCAATCAGGCCTTTATGGTAGAGTGGCCAGGCGGAAGCCACTCCTCCGTAAAAGGCAAATGACAGCCTGCTTGGAGTTTGCCAAAAGGCACCAAATGGACTCCCAGAACATAATAAGATTCTCTGGTCAGATGAAACCAACATTGAACTCTGAGCGTGAATGCCATGAGTCCCATCTGGAGGAAACCAGGCACCGCTCATCAGCTGGCCAATACCATCCCTATGATGAAGCATGGTGGTGGCAGCATAATGCTGTGGGGATGTTTTTCAGAGACAGGGACTGATAGATTAGTCAGGATCAAGGGAAAGATAAACAGAACAAAGTACACAGATCCTAGATGAAAAGGAGCTCAGACTGGGATAAGGTATGAACATAGGGATATTCTGGAAAAGGTAGAGTTATCTGCAGGGAAAAAAATTATGGGGGCAAGCTCAATTCTATTTGTTTTTTATTTAGAGCTAGGTTACTGTGTCCAGAATACACAGTAATGGACAACATCCTATCTTAAAGGGCTGTTTAGGTCTACAGATAAAAGGGAAGGAAGAGGCAGAAAAGGCTTATCACAAATGCAAGGAAGGAGTGAGAAACCTACCGTCACTTATTGTATACTATATTAACTTTATGAGACCTACCTTTCTTGTGGAGTTAGGTACTGCTTGTCAGTTCTGACCAATGGTATTCCAGATATACACCATAGATAAGTGCAGTTCTTAGTAGTGCCTTGATATATCTCTTAACGGTGGTATTGTCCATAAACCACAATCCCTATAGGAGGTGCCTTATTGCTATGACAAACTTGTTACCAATGTAATTAGTGATTTTTTTTCCCCCTATACCTGTAGTATACGGGCTGATGTTCCCAGGCTGTAGGACAAAAAGCACACAGGGCTCTGTTACGAACCCTGTGGCTCTGGCAGTCTAGGGTGGATGGTACAGAGACCCGTAACATAAAACTAATGCAAAGTGGTGTAGTGTACAGGAACAGTGAGAACAAACGACACCAAAGCTACCAAAAGCAACCAAAGCTACCGTCAAACATAAAAGGTTTAATATAAACACACGGTAAAGAGGGTAGGGAAAAGGGGCTGAGCTGGACCCAAGAAATGAAATAATATAGTCAAAACACCCCTAAACTGAACTTGCCTGCCTCAAGAACCGCTTAGCTAACTACTAACCAATATATAAATACAGTGGGTGGTCCGCTCAGTTCTAACTAGTGTTTTTAGACAAAGTTTTCCTACGGGTTGTGTATACCCACGGGCGACTTGCTAAAAAAAATAATAATAACACTTTTCCCAGGGACACAGGGACAAACAAAAACACACAGGTTGAATAAGGACTAAACAGCACACAGCAAACAATTGACTAGACAACACCAAACAAAACACCACAACAATACATACTCACATGAAACAGGACAAAGTGAGATGTATGTGCTAAACTAAGTGATGTATGTATGAACAAAGTGTCTGTCTATCAAAAAAGGTATGTATCTCAAGAGTATCTATGTCCATGTGGGGTAAATCAAAAGAGTCTCTCTGGGAGAACCAAATGACTGGGTTTTTAAACCAGGGATGTGTGATGTGATTGGGTAATGGAAAAAGGAACAGGTGGTGCAATTAGGAGGGGTGTCCACTGATAGGTCCACCTCAGCAGTCAGACGATGCACTCATGACTGCCAGGTGGGAAACACCAACAAGCACAATCAGGAACATAAGGGACACCTGTGGAGATGTGTTTTTTCCCCCTCCTGACAAACGCGCATACAGGGCACCTGCATGCGTAACTCTCCCATCCTTAAAAGAGCAAACCTATTATGTTTTGCGACACAGGGCATAAAAAGTATACAGAACACCATTGAACGTGCAAAGGCATCCACACAGGATAGAAAATAAATCATACATCTCTAAACACAAGACAAAGCATCTGCCAGTACATTATCAGAACCCTTTTTGTGACGGATCTCCAAATTATAGTTTTGCACAACAAGTGCCCAACGCATAAGGCGTTGGTTCTGGTTGTACATACGGTGGAGAAAAACTAAGGGGTTATGGTCCGTATACACCATCACTGGGAGTGCACTGGAACCAACATAGACTTCGAAGTACTGCAGAGCTAACAACAAAGCAAGAGCTTCTTGTTCAATGGTTGAATAGTTAGTCTGACACACTGGTTAAATTTTCAAGAAAAATAGCAGACAGGATGGTCTACTCCACTTTGGTCTGCCTGCAGCAGAACAGCACCAGCACCTGTGGCACTGACATCTACCTCTATTTTAAAGGGTTGCTCGAAATCCGGAGCAGCAAGAACAGGGGTACTACACAGGAGTGGTTTGGCAGTGTTGAAAGCTGCTTCACAATCTGTAGAACATACAAATGTTCTCGCCGGACTGAGCAAATCCATGAGCGGAGCGACTACCGCAGAGAAGTTCTTACAGAAACTACGGTCGTAGCCAACCATTCCTAGAAAACGGCATACCTTTCGGTGCAGGGAAGGTAGTAATAGCTGAGACCTTGGCATCAACAGGGCGCACCTGACCCTGGTCAACCTGTTTGCCAAGATAAGTAACAGTGGCTTTCCCAAACTCACACTTTGCCAAGTTCAGGGTAAGAGAAGTGGCTGCTAGACATTCACACACTGTCCCTAGCGTACAGACATGATCTGTCCACTCTGTTGAACAGACCATCAGGTCATCATTGTAGGCCACTACTAACACAGCGTTAGCGGGAGGAAACTCCCGCTAACGCTGTGTTAACCAGCTGTTGGAAGGTGGCTGGTGCATTCCGCATCCCAAAAGCCATGACAGAATATTGCAGGAAGTTGTCTGGGGTCACAAAGGCTGAGATGTTAGAGGCCCGTGGGGTTAATGGCACCTGCCAGTAACCTTTTAAGAGATCTAGCTTGGTTACATGAGTAGCAGCACCAACAGTGTCAATACAGTCGTCCAGTCTGGGCAACGGGTACGTGTCAGGCACTGAGACAGCATTGACCTTTCGATAATCCGTACATAACCTGGATGTGCCATCAGGTTTGGGAACCAGAATGCATGGAGAACTCCATGGACTTGAACTTGGCATAGCCAGGTCATTCTCCAGCAAGTAATTTACTTCGTCCCTCATTATATTCCATTTGGAAGCGTTGACCCGATATGCATGTTGCTTGATAGGGGCAGCGTTTCCAACATTAATGTCATGCTCTAACACGTTTGTGCATCACAAAAAAGACAAGGAAAGCTGTGTAACAGCCTCACAATGTTATCTGCTTGTCTGTCGGTTAAATGAGCCAGACTAGACCGAAGAGACAGCAGCGTTTCTGAGTTGGGCAATCTAGCACACTGCTGCTGAGTATTGCGCAACTCCAAACCATCTTCGCCAGCACCAATAACATGCATGCTCACTATACCAGTTGTAGCAACAGAGGAGACGGCAGTGTCTGCCGGCTTCTCTGGACTGTCTATCTGGGTGATGGGTCTGGTGTGGTACGTCTTTTGCATGTTAATGTTTCACACACGGGACTGGTGTTTTCTATCAGGGGTTTGTATCACATAATCAGTTTCACTTAGTTTCCTTTCAATCACATAAGGACCCGAGAAACGTGCTGACAATGATGCTCCTGGTACAGGCAGCAACACAAGAACTCGGTCACCCGGCTGCAGAGGACGAGAAACAGCATGTTTGTCATAATGACGTTTAATGTCTCTGTGAGGAAGACAGGGCTTCCTTTGCCAGCGCACAGGCGCCATGTAGGCGCTCACGAAAGCGACTCACATAGTCTTATACACTGTCCTTTGTACACAATTCTTCTGATAAAAACTGATCCTTAAGGACTTTCATAGGTCCTCTGACTGTGTGTCCAAACACTAGTTCAGCCGGGCTGAACCCAAGGGATTCCTGTACCGTCTCACAGACAGCAAACAAAACTAGAGGAACTCCCTCATCCCAATCCTTCTCGGATTCCAAACAATATTTACGGAGCACAGACTTCAGTGTCTGATGCCACCGTTCAAGCGCACCCTGAGACTCTGGGTGATATGCGCTTGACACACGATGCGTTATTGACAAGGTCTTTAACACCTGTTTGAAAAGCTTAGAAAGGAAATTTGAACCTTGATCAGTTTGTACCACCTTAGGTAACGCAAATGTTGAAAATAATTTAATCAATGCTTTGCTCACCACCAGAGCAGTAATCCTTCGCAGAGGAATGGCCTCTGGGTATCGTGTGGCCACACACATAATCGTCTACAAAAACTGGTTACCAGCTTTTGTTTTTGGTAATGGTCCAACACAATCAACAACCACATGTTCGAAGGGTTCGCCTATGGCGGGTATGGGACAAAGAGGAGCGGGAGGAATAACCTGGTTTGGTTTTCCAGTTACCTGACAGGTGTGGCATGTCCGACAGTACTGAGCCACATCCTGTTTTAAACCGGGCCAAAAGAAATGTCGCAGCACCCAATCATAAGTCTTGGTGACTCCCAAATGACTGGACCACTGGTGATCATGAGCAAGGGATAAAACAGTTGGTCGAAAGGCTGTAGGAACCACTATTTGGTAGATAGCATTCCAATCTCCACCATGGGATAAGCATTTGCGCATGAGGAGATTACCATCAATGAAGTATGCCATGTTCTTCTTCTTAAGCTCCTCCACTGAGACAACACTGGAAAAAATTTAGCAAGGCTTTTGTCACCCTTTTGGTTAGCAACCAGCTGCTCACGAGTTACTGGTAACTGTACTGCATCAGCAACATGGTCCACATTCTTCTTCCTGATCCTGGGCTGTTTTTCAGACCCCACCAGTTCACCAGAGGTAGCACACAAGCTATCCTCTTGGTCAAACTCTCTAGAAAAGAATAGTGTTCGACAATTCTATCACGTCACCCATTCGTCGTGCCTGAGCACGTGTGACAGCACAAGCGGGGAACACATGTGGATAACTCTGTGCCAGCTCCGCCGAAAGAGACTGGTCACTTTTATCCAACATCTCCAATATGGGTATTACCTTTCCACCGGCAAAATCGTTGCCCATTTCAAACGTCACCCCTTTTACGGGCAACATAGGACATACTCCAACTCTGAACAATCTACTGACTAGCTCAGAGTGTACGTTCACAAAGTGCAATGGCACTGGGACAATTCCCATTTCAATTCCCTGGACTAACACACTGGATCCACAGTATGTATCTTCGGAGAAGGGCAACACATCAGATAGGATGAATGACTGCGCCGCACCAGTATCTCTAAGGACCCTAACCGGACGCTGAGGCGCATTGTTATCTGATAGGGACACAAATCCCTCAAATATGAATGGTTCATAGAGCTGAAACTGGGACCTTCAAGCCACATTTGCCATGAGGCACCTGTCGTTTCTCTGACCTAACAGTACGAATTAGCCCAACACCTGTTGGTGGCTTGGCGCGCAGAGGCGTCCCTTGTTTGCGTTTCAGTAGGAAGCACTCATTAACCATATGTCCTGGCTGATGACAATAAAAGCATTGACGTACGTCTTTCGGCCGAGTTTGATGTACTGTTGGTCGGCTAGGGCTAGGAGCCGGTGGCTCCGCAGCCCTACTCTCCGTATGAGCCGAGAATACGCTCTTGTGCATCAACACGAATTTGTCTGCTAATACAAACGCTTCCGACAGTGAGTGCACTCTCTGTTCATTTAGGTAAACAACTATGTGTTCAGGTAAGCAATTCTTAAACTCCTCCAACAAGAGTAACTCCCGAAGAGAATTAAAATCAGTCCCCTTACAAGCAGTGAGCCATTTGTCAAAGAGATTTCCCTTGTCTCTAGCAAACTCCACATAAGTCTGGGTAGATGACTTTTTATTTCTGTCAGGAACAAGCTCGTAGGCACGAAGAACAGTTGCTTTGACCACGTCATAATTCAAACTGTCTTGAAGATGTAGCGCTGACAAAACCTCTTGGACTTTTCCTGTCAGTTTACACTGGAGCAGTAAGCACCATACCTCTTCAGGCCATTTCAATGCTACTGCTATACGCTCAAACACACTAAAATAAGAGTCAAACTCTGACTCTCTGAACACTGGTACCAAGGCAATCTGTCTGCTAATATCAAAAGTAGTAGAAGACCCCGCTGGTGAGGATGGTTCACTAGCAGGCACTGCACAAGCAGAGGCTGACCTCGCTGTCTCTGCCTCCAGTTCCATCTTACGCAATTCTTGATCAAGACTGCGCGACCCCTGCCCTGCCTCGAGTCTGCGCAACCCCTGCCCTGCCTCGAGTCTGCGTGACCCCTGCCCTGCCTCGAGTCTGCGTGACCCCTGCCCTGCCTCGAGTCTGCGTGACCCCTGCCCTGCCTCGAGTCTGCATGACCCCTGCCCTGCCTCGAGTCTGTGCGACTCCCGCTATGCCTTGAGTTTACACATCTCCAACTGAAGAGTCTCTCGCCTGATCTGTGCTCTCTCTTCTGCCTCCACCTGGAGCCGTGTCGAACGGACATCTCTTCTGGCGTCACTGTCTGACAGCGGGGAGAGTGGGTCAAAACGGAGTAGCGTGGCTGGAGCCTTGGCCTCGCCCTCAGACATGGACAGGCTTACAGGAGCAGCAGCCACATGGCCTTCGCTTTATCTAAATTCTTCGGTATGGGTAAAGAAAAATGGCCAGCCAGAGCCTGTAGATCCACTCTACGGCATCTATCAAATTCCTCCCACGTGGGGTTAGCCAAAAAGGCATCCAAATCAAAAGTAGCCATCGTAAGCCAACAACACGAGCCGACAAATACCGAACACTACACCAGCTGATCACACAATCACTGCTGCACAGTTCAACACTGAACTAGACACTTAAACCAAGGTGCATGAGTGGCATGGGTATCAATGAGAGATCCCGGACGAGCCCCCACGTTATGTTATGAACCCTGTGACTCTAGCAGTCTAGGGTGGATGGTACAGAGACCCATAACATAAAACTCATGCAAAGTGGTGTAGTGTACAGGAACAGTGAGAACAAACAACACAGACAACCAAAGCTACCGTCAAACATAAAACGTCTATTATAAACACACGGTAAAGGGGGTAGGGAAAAGGGGCTGAGCTGGACCCAAGAAATGAAATAATATAGTCAAAACACCCCTAAACTGAACTTGCCTGCCTCAAGAACCGCTTAGCTAACTACTAACCAATATATAAATACAGTGGGTGGTCCGCTCAGTTCTAACTAGTGTTTTTAGACAAAGTTTTTCTACGGGTTGTGTATACCCACGGGCGACTTGCTAAAAAAAAAAACTTTCCCAGGGACACAGGGACAAACAAAAACACACAGGTTGAACAAGGACTAAACAGCACACAGCAAACAACTGACTAGACAACACCAAACAAAACACAACAATACATACTCACATGAAACAGGACAAAGTGAGATGTATGTGCTAAACTAAGTGATGTATGTATGAACAAAGTGTCTGTCTATCAAAAAAGGTATGTATCTCAAGAGTGTATATGTCCATGTGAGGTAAATCAAAAGAGTCTCTCTGCGAGAACCAAATGACTGGGTTTTTAAATCAGGGATGTGTGATGTGATTGGGTAATGGAAAAAGGAACAGGTGGTGCAATTAGGAGGGGTGTCCACTGATAGGTCCACCTCAGCAGTCAGGCGATGCACTCATGACTGCCAGGTGGGAAACACCAACGAGCACAATCAGGAACATAAGGGACACCTGTGGAGATGTCAGGAGGGGAAAAAACACAAACGCGCATACAGGGTACCTGCATGCGTAACAGGCTCGAACATACCAGTTCATAATGTTGTTAATATCATCGACCTAAATAATCTCTTCCTATATGGTTATTAAATAACAGTGCCTGTCAGCTCTCTGTTACTGGAGACATGTATTTTCAATCAAGGTACACCGTGAACACTGTGTGCAGTCCAGCAGTGGGAGGAATTCCACCCACCCAAGCTGCCTGTACTCTTCATCCAGCAGAGAGCTCTTAGTCTGGGTTGACTAATCCACACTCAACCAGCTGGAGACTGCAGAGGGATCCAGCCCACACAATGCTGGACAGCCCCCTCTTCTGAAAGCCTGCATATTTCTTAACAAGGAGAGAGAAAAACCTATTGGATTTTCTTTCATTTTATTGGATTTATGCGCCAATAGATACAATGAGAGTCGCACAGCCCTACTTGTTTAATAGGCTGTGAACCGATGATACATCCCCAGGTTCATGAGGGAAAAGGCAGCACAAGGGTTAAAGGCCATTTATTCTGACAAAGGATTCCAGTACATGGCGGTGGTAGTAGAAATGTCAGTGCTCTGTGGTTTTCAGCCACAATTCGAAATGTGATTTAGTTCAATTGGTTTTCTCCAGGTCTGAGATGAGCTTGAAGCTCTAAGATAACTGAAAAACGTGTCAGCCGCTTAGGACCCAGTGGGAACCCCTTAGGAAACTGCAGGACTGATTACTTAATTCCCTCTCACTTCTACAGCTCCTAATGGCTTTCTTTCTACGGATGTCACTTGATGTGATTTTGCAGATTCTGAGCCTTGGTAAATTTGTGCCATGCCTTTCCCATGTATTCACCATGCACACAGACTGATTGGTTATCGCCTTGCATTACTCAAGTTAATTTGCTATTTGTAACATTAGAACCTGAATTGTGTTTGTTGCAGGTGCAAGATGTTTTGAGATGTATTCTATTGCACTGTGAGCAAGAAGAAAACAGGTTTTACAGTTAGGTCTGGAAATATCTGGACATTGACACAATTTTCATAATTTTGGCTCTGTACGCCACTACAATGGATTTGAAATAAAACAACCAAGATGCAATTGAAGTGCAGACTTTCAGCTTCAATTCAAGGGGCTGAACAAAAATATCGTATGAAATGTTTAGGAATTGCAAACATTTTCATACACAGTCCCCTTTTTTCAGGGGCCCAAATGTTATTGGACAAATTAACACAATCATGAATAAAATGTTCATTTTTAATACTTTGTCAAGAATCCTTTGCAGGCAATGACTGCTTAAAGTCTGGAACACATGAGTTTCCATGCATCACTTAAAGCTGTGTTTCTTCCTTTGTGATGCTTTGCCAGGCCTTTACTGCAGCTGTCTTCAGTTGTTGTTTGTGGGTCTTTCCACCTTAATTTGTTTTCAGCAAGTGAAATGCATGCTCAATCGGGTTGAGATCAGGTGATTGACTCGGCCATTGCAGAATATTCCATTTGCCTTAAAAAACTCCTGGGTTGCTTTCACAGTATGTTTTGTGTCATTGTTCATCTGTAATGTGAAGCGCCGTCCAATCAACTTTGCTGAATTTGGATGAATCTGAGCAGACAATATATCCATGTACACTTCAGAATTCATCCGGCTGCTTCTGCCTTCTGTCACATCATCAATAAACACTAGTGACCCAGTGCCATTGGAAGCCATGCATGCCCATGCCATTACACTGCCTCCACCGTGTTTTACAGATGATGTGGTATGCTTCAGATCATGAGCCTTTCCATGCCTTCTCCATACTTTTTTCTTCCCATCATTCTGGTACATGTTGATATAAGTTTCATCTGTCCAAAGAATGCTGTTCCAGAACTGGGCTGCCTTTTTTAGATGTTTTTTGGCTAATGTGGGCTTTCTATTCTTGGTCTTATGAACGGTTTGCACCTTGTGGTGAACCCGAATGCCACACCTGGAATCAACTCCAGACCATTTACCTGCTTAATTGATGAAGAAATAACAAAGGAATAGCCTACACCTGTCCTTGAAACAGCTTTTCAGTCAAATGTCCAATTACTTTTGGTCCCTTGAAGAGGGGGCTACATATTAAAGAGCTGTAATTCCTAAACCCTTCCTCCAATTTGGATGTGGATACCCTCAATTTAAAGCACTTTAAGCCCATATTTATTATTTAACTGTAACTTGAATATATTTTGGTAAACAGCCACAATAACAAAACTTGTGTCAGTGTCCAATTATTTCTGGGCCTAACTGTATGTGTTTATTTTTTAATTAAATAACTTATTATTAAAATCTATGTTTTATAGAATATAATGACAAAAATAGAAATATGGATGTTTTAAAATCAGTGTGGAACTTGTTTTATTTGTATCCTGAAGTTATTTGTCAGACTGCCCGCATCTACCAACGGCCTGAAAAATATAGACCACCACAAGCATAAATTGTTGAGGCATTTGTGATCCGCAGTGTTGATAAAAAGTTGCTGGCAGTGAATTCAATAACATAAGGCCCTGAATAAACTGTAGGAGACCACAACTATTCTTCAAAATTAAACAAAATTAAGTTAATGTACAATTCTGAGGAGATGCTCTTTATCAGCAGTAACTTATTAATGTTGAATAGGCTTACTGCCAGTCATCTGCCAGTAACTCTGCATGTTTTGTTATTCATAACAACCACAGTATAATGTCTTTAAAGATATTGTGCTGAGGCGATTTGGCTTAGGGCTTGGTGTCAACGTCGTGAATTTTCTGCTGACTCTATTTATTTGAGCCTAGTCTGTCATTATACAACAATGAGAGGAAGTTCATGAGAATTTCTCTAATCCCTGCAATTTATTTTGGTAAATTTAGGAATGTCACCCCCTTTGGAATTTCCAGGAAAGTTACAGTGTTTTTGCAGTTAGTGTATTTGCGTGTGTGCAGATGCAAGGGTGTATATCTACAAATATGTCTGTTGTTCTAAATGACATTCTTGGACATGCTTGTGTGTTTGTGTGTGTGTGTGTGTGTTTTGAAAGGTGTCCACTTCCGTGATGAAGGAAGGAAGAGCTTTTTATCTGGGATATGAATGTGAGTGCACTTCTGTATCCGCAGCACTACTCACTCAGCAAAGAGTTCAAGAAGCAGAGCAAAATTTAGGGGTCAGGAGAACAGAGGGAGCATAATACAGTACGTAAGGGGAAAGACTAAGACAGACATACAATAGGATATGTCTGCAGTGCCGATGTTTTCCTTGATGATTTAAAAATGGCTGTGTTGCAGTGACTCTATGTAACTGAAATATTGTGCTTCATGTACGAGAAATGTGCTAACCCACTTGTAAATCTTGACCTTTAAAACCCATTGACGCGTACGATCCCACCGGTGTGATTAGAGGTGCGTTCCATTTACCTCGGAAGTTGGAACTCACTGACGTCTCACCCGAGTTTACCCAAGATGATCGCGTTCCAGTGTCCAAAATCAGAAAACAAGATGGACAACCCATTAAAGCCTTTGATGTGCTTGCACTTCCGGAATATATACAATATTTTTCATTGTATTTCATTGTGGAGAAAAATGTTTTGAACGCTTTTTAATCGGCTTAACCTGTACATGGACAGGCGAGTGCTCTTCAGAATATTGTAACGGAATTCCGACTTTCCGAGTTGGAATTCCGACTTGAGGGGGCGTTCCAGTTGAAACCTCCGATTTGGAACATGGAAAATTCGACCTCGGAGTACAAATGGAACGCGCCATAGGAGCGAGTGACGCAACAATCACTGGTCAGACCTCGCTTTTTTCACTTACATTTAGCTCAAACAGTGTTTTTACTTAATTTCCTTATTGGAATTGTTTGAAGATCTACACTATGAAATTAACGAGGTAGCAAGCATTCTAATCAGGACAAGGGTTACTTACGTACCAACACAGCCAAAACTAGCAGTCATATTTTCCTAAAATAAACATAATACGTCTGACACAAAAACGAAAGATATTAGCGACTAGAACATCTTACCATATCCTGGGAGAGCAGACGACCGGTCAAAATCATTGTGTAAAAACTTTCGAGAAGTTAAGTTACCCGAAGCTAGTATTGAAGTACCGACCTAAAATACCTAGGTATTGAAGTACCGACCTAAAGTACTTCCCCGAGTTGGTTAATGAGAAGAGATTAAGAGGAGACAAAATCGCAGTGTCGGCAATTATCTTTATTCATACAGATATATCTGGAGACAGTGTGGCATTCAGTCCAACAGAGTCTGACACAATCACAGCACACACAGTTCTT
>JACXGI010003369.1:35152-63382 GCA_016801175.1 Esox masquinongy | reverse complement strand
CACCACCCCAACAACCATCCCCAGGTCACCATCCCCGGTCACCATCCCAAGTCACCATCCCCGGGCCACAACTCCCTACCAAAACTATCCAGTATTTAAAGCTACACCCGCTTACTACTACCCCTTGTAACCATAATAAACGTTCCATAAAGTGATGCATTGAATGTCAGTAAATCCTAATAGCAGGAATCTGTGTTTCAATTGCACGCACAGCCTTACTTTGGTGAATGCATTCCACAGAAACAGAGTGAACCCGTGTCATTGGTACACAGAGGGAAGCTAAACACAGCGCCATAGTTAAAGTAATAACAATAATTAGGTAAAACTGCCCACCTGCCCAACTGCATACAGGCAGTCCTCAGGGTCCAAGATCTGCAGTACAGAGATACAAATGAAAGAGTTTGTAGGCAGGTACAAAGTGTAGGGCCAGGTGTGTTTTCAAGACAACATCATCAGGTATCTCAGGACCCTAGTTATACACTAAATTAACATGGATATAATAACAATAATAATAACAATAATAACAATAAGCTTTCACTAGGTCCCAGAGTTTTTTGTCAGGTGTCTTACATAAAAAAATCCATAACAAATGTGATTAAAAAATACATGCACAGTCAAATCTTGATGAAGTGAGTGCTCAAGATGAATCTACGTGTATCTCTTTGACAGTGAGTGCTGGGATGTCGGCTGCTGAAAGAGGCTACCTGGCCGACTCTGCTTTCCCAGCCCATGCGACTGAGACCAGCCGCAGCCAAAATGATGGCAGCAAAGTCATCCTTCTCATCCAACTTTTTTAACCTGGTGTTGAGGTTTCCTCGCTGGGACACTAAGGAAAAGAAACTCAAACATCTTTGCACGTTTTCACTGCCGATTTGATTTGTATCGGATTTTGTAATGAAGTTCCTGCTCACTGTGAGGTTTTCTTATTTACTGTGAGATAAAGAGTATGGTAAATAGTATGTTAAATATTGTAAATAGTATGTTAAATATTTTAAATAGTGTGGTAAATAGTATGTTAAATATTGTAAATAGTATGTTAAATATTTTAAATAGTATGGTAAATAGTATGTTAAATATTGTAAATAGTATGGTAAATATTTTAAATAGTATGGTATATAGTATGGTATATATGGTAAATAGTATGGTAAATATTTTAAATAGTATGGTAAATAGTATGGTATATATGGTAAATGGTATGGTAAATATTTTAAATAGTATGGTAAATAGTATGGTATATGGTAAATATTTTAAATAGTATGGTAAATAGTATAGTAATATTATTGTAAATAGCATGGTAAATAGGTTAAATAATATAGTAAATAGTATGGTAAATAGTATAGTCATATTATTGTAAATAGTATGGTAAATAGGTAAAAATAATATAGTAAATAGTATGGTAAATATTCAAAATGGCTTGTCAAGCACTGTGAGAAAGGATACAATATCTTTAAACTCCAGGTGGGGGAATCTTTTTTTAAGCTGAGCAGCTCGTCGCAGGGAACTTGTGCCAATAACACTATGAAAAAACAGGAGCAAGATCAATGTGTATTTCAGCACTCATTCGTCAGATCAGATGGATACGAACTCCAAACAAAGCCATGGACAAAATGAATGTGTGTTGTGTACCTCTTGTCAGGTAAGCTGTTCAGGGATTTCCCCGTGTTTCTGGGATGCAAGACGACTGCGTCATGTGGGTTCTCTCGCCTTGAAAGGAAACAGAGCACAAATCAAATGACCATTAAAATACCAGAGACTACTTAATTCCACAGTAAATATTGCAGTTATTCAAAAAGATATAAACGGCAGTGTACATTCAGCATTCAAAATAACCGACATATATGAATAGGCTAGCTGAACCAAGTGTCACATCTATATTTTCAGTCAAAACTACATGTAGGGACCTGCAAAAAGACAGCGACGTCTCTGAATATATTGCAGGGTGTGAGCAAAATTGATGTTTCACAACAAATCAGTATGTTTGAACATAAACAAAAGAGGCCAAGATGAATAAGGACACTGTGTGGGATTTCTCTGTGGGTCCACACAGAGGCACTATTGTGCCAACTTACTTTAGCACAGCTCCAATGGTGAAACCAGGAGGTAGAGCTGTGGGCAAGTCTTTCAAAGAGTGCACCACCAAGTCTACCCTATTGGAGACAGGGACATATTACAACAGAGTCATTTATTCTGGAACACTTCAGAGGAAACTCACATCCGCACATTCTTGAAGAGATCTATGGTTTTGCCTGATGCTTTGAAGACACATTGTAATGAAGGAGGTAGTTCACCAGTAGTGGCTTTCTCCTTTCAGGATTTCACATAAACACACAACTCTCACCATTCCGTAAAAACTTCATGAAAACAAGATGTTCTTGACCCGATCGGGGCTAGTCAAGTGGATACAGCTAAAATGCTAATTGCAAATGACAAAATGAGACTTACTCGTTCCTCTCCAGAGCAGTCTCCAGTTCTTTCGTGAAGAGGCTCTTCTCCCCAATCTGTATTTCGAAAGCAAATATGTCACACTTTCAACCTAGACCATACATCTATATGTACATAGTCGTGGATAAATGTTATCTGAAGGGCAAGAGGTACCAGTAGTTTATGCACACTATTCAGTCAAGTTCTTTAATGATTTGGACAACAGTTTGGTTTTAAGGAAGCATTATTCATTTTATAAAGGGGTTTACTTTTGATAACGCTGTATCAAGGATTTTGTCCCCTGTCGTTGTCATGCCAACTGAAACAGAGAACACAAACACATTCAGTGAATGCCAATTATATTGCTGATGCACAGACAGACAATTTATAGATATTACAGAACAACTGAACTTACTGATTTCTAAGCGGACATCGGGGTACAGGCCCTTCAACTGTTCTGCAACACTGTCCGTCTGAATACGAGCCAGCTGAGGTCAAAAAATTAGCAGATAAATAAATTGTGTTCACTTTGTATGGCTCCATTCTTTTTGGTTTCATTCTTGGATAATACTGAACAATCTTAGCCTATTCTATACGAGTATGTCCAACCATGCATTACCAAATCAGTGTACCATAATAAACTTTAATAAAAGTCTAAACATTATAAGCAGTAATTGGAATATCTTTGCTACAGGAGCGGCAGACGTTCCTCACTCCTGTATCTGATGGAACAGAAGGGGGAATCTTATCTGATCAAAGGTCGGAGTGCCCCCATATTCTAAAGCTTAGCCCTAACGTCTTTTACTGATAACAAAAACTTTATAAAACAGAGCAAATGCGATGGTAAACAGCTCCACTTAATCACCAACATGATCTTACCTGGCTCTTTCGTGTTCCAATTCGTATGACCCGGGTAACCTTCCCATTCCCATCCTGTTAGAAAAACACATGACAAAAATCACTATTTTCCCCAAATATTTTGTTTCAGCAGTCTAGGCTTTGTAGTTTCGCTTAATTCCCTTTCTATTCTGTCAAAACATTTCACTGTAAGACACATTTACCAGCTGCATATAATAATAGTAAAATAACTGGACTTGCTTTCCTCTTACCCTGATGTACTTGTAAGGTCCCTCCATAGTTCTCAGTAAACCTTAGCTTCTACACACAGTGCAGCCCTTTGTGTCGTCTGAAGCGCTATGAATGACTGCGGTGTCTATGTGCAGACGAGTGGAGAGGTATAGCCTCTCCCAAGAGATACTGAACAACCATGCCTCCACCCACATTTCCCTGGTCCTAGCTGATAAGTCAAGTGTCGATTCATTGTGTCAGTTAAAATGAGCAGGGAGGTGTAGTGATGGACTAGTGAGATCTTTTGTTTAGGCATTTCTTTCAAATGGTTAGGAAATAGATGGATGTCAAGACGACCAATGTGACAATGACAATTTTTTGTTTAAATCAAATGATGACTGCATAGAAGTAAAATTCTCTCGCAAAAGATCCACCACGTGCCATTAAAAAAGGTGGTGGAACATCAGCATGCTTTTCTTATTATCACTCAGTCATTAGCTTAATCTAAACTTGGAGTAATCATGGCCAAATACAATGCCTGATGTCATAAACTTACAACACCTGAGAAGCTAGTGCCAGCTCTGCTTAGTTTAACAAATTCAAAATGTTCCTGAATTAACCCAGTATATTTTCTACTCCAATTATAAAGGACAAAACAGCTAAAGGTTGGTTATAAAGTCTTTAGTTAAACCATAAAATTACATAACATTGCATTAGCATCTACAAGTTCAAGAGGTGTAGCTGCTGGATTTGTTAACAATGGTAGAACTTAACACCTAAGTATATGTCCTCATACGTAACATAGTATATAATTCGGGGTATATTGAGAAATTGGCAAGTGAACATAAACTGCTTTCAGTGACTTGATTGCTATATTCATAGACATCAATTTTATACACTTTTATTGGCCTAATATAGAAAGAAACCCCAATCAAAATGTGTGGAAAAAGCATACACTACAAAAAAAATAAAAATATGCTTCACTATTTCATGACTAATGTGTTCTACAGGCCTACATTATGCATTAGCATTTAATTGATTAATTAATTTTAAAATATTTTAAAATAATCTGGGTATTACACTGAAACAGATTTGATATATGCATGGTGACGTTAATACCGTTATATTGTGGGTTGCTAAAGCAAGCTTATTAATTCAGCCCATGTCCATGTAGCATTCATCTCACACGTATTTCATACAAACAGGTATCTCATACTGAAATAGTGTATATCATGTTTCTAAAGCGAGCTAGCAACCAAAAACGTATTTATTTTGTACTGGAGCCTTTTGTGCAAAAAGCAAAACTGATACCAAAATTATATTTTGTCATCCAAATAATAACTGCATCTGGTTTAAGAACAACCATCTAGAACAGCAAAAAAGCAACAATGAGAAACATACAAATCAAAAATGTAATTAATGGATAAGAGACATATGAGTGTCATTGTTTGGGATAAGAGATACAAAAGTATGATTATGATTGAAAACAATTATTCTCCAGTATGTCCTTGGACCCCCTGGCGGTTGCTTGGGACACCTGCGGTCCCGGGGACCGTAGTTTGAAAACCCCTGCTCCTTGCCGTGATAGAGGTTGGCTCTAAAAACTGCGCATGCATGTCAAGCTTCTCACCTGAGAACTCGTATCTCCCGACATTTCAGTGTGGTCGTGATGATCAGTCAGTATTGTTGAATTACTTAAAACGCAATCCACGCCGCTAAATGGGGAGAAAATGCTGTTTGTAACACGGGTAATTCTGCCGAGTGATGCCCTTCTGTCGTCACTTCACGGAATTGGCATTTTACTTCCGTGTGCTTTGGATGCGTTCACGATCGTCTACAAACGACACAATCCTGTTTGTTTTCCTACAGATATAATTCCCTTCATGTATAACATAAAACGAAACAGTAAACATACGTTGATTTCTTGTGTACATTCATTGCCTATATATAAACTACTATATAGTTACTCATCCTCATTTCACAAATATGGGAATATCTAGGCTAGTAACGCTGAATGCCAGATCCAACCTGGCCCGCGGTATGTTTTAATGTAAAAAATTCATATAGATAGTTCTTTTTAGTATGGATTTATATAACAAAACACTCCAATCTGCCGCGCCTGGACGTCTAAAGTAGAAACTATATTCGATCTATTCTAAACAAAAATGTATAACTACATGTTTTGGCCTACATAAGGATTTTGACAAGTGAGATAAGGAATATTTTTGGGGCCCTCGAATTTCAAGACGCCATTATTTCTCTCAAGTCAAAATGTTTGCCCATCTGTTCTAGAGAATTATTTTGTCTTTGTAGCGTTGCCTTTATTTTCTGAAACAGCATGACTCAAGCACGCAACTTTGAAAGTTCTGAAGTTTCAAAGCCAGCGACCTGAGTAATTTGTCCAGGCAGCTAACAGCGCTTCCGGTTGGAGATGGAGACGTGGCTATGCCCGGCTGCCATATTTGTTCTAACGTTATCCATAGAGAAGCCCTAACAACAAGCAGCTTAGCTAGCTAGCTAACTTTCTCAAAGCGATTTAGAGTGGAACTTGACTGACCGAACACCATAGGAGATTGAAGATCGTTTTCCCAAAAAGAAACCAAAATGGTGAGAAAAGAAAGTCACAACCCACGGTTTTTCCTTATTTTACGTTATAGCCTAATCATAACATTCGCTTTAATATCGATAACTAAGTTAGCTCTTTGAGACAACACAACGTTAACCCTCACTTTACATAGCTAGCTACAACAACGGTACACTGTTACTGGCAGTCAGGCCAACTGCATTACTGTACCTATTTAACGTTCGTTATCTAACCAGTCGAGGTTGAGTTCGCTAACTTCGCTAACTAGTTAATTCTGAATCACAAGTGTCAGCAATGGCATTCCAGTTCTGTGTTGGCTGTCAGTTCAGCTAGCTACTGCATAGGACAGTACGTAGTTAGGCTGCTAATTAGTTAGCTAACTAGTTAGGATTAAACAACGTACTGTACATACCTAACGTTAGTTACAGTACTGTGGATCTTAAGTTTTCAGACAGGTTGTGAAAAACATATTGATTTAATTAACATGGCTAGCCACCACCGGCGTTGGATGCCTGTACTGTACATTGTGGTGTGGGTTTGGGTGGTAAAGTCATTTTAAGTCTAGTTAGTTAGCTCAGGGGCTTTCTAAGTGGGGTCCACTACCCTTGGGGTTCCGCAATAAACTGCCATGGGCTTTCAGGCTTGCAGGAAAAAAATTTAGAATAAAAAATAATTTCTTCAGCCCACTTATTCAAATATTGGTTTTATTATAGCCATAACCAGCAAAACAAGCATGGGATAATATGATCAATATTTCTCTCTTCCGTCCATCCCCACTGATAAGACAATACATTCTGTCTTCCAACACATTTAAGCCATCAATCTATCATACAGCAAAATCATGAGATTCTGTTAAAACATAGAGGACATTAGTACATTAATTAACAGCTGACCACTGGTCTACTGCACACTTAAAAAAGGTAAAGCGTGGATCTGCGGCCAGTCAAACAGGTGTTACGTATATGGATCTTACCTTGTCTCTCTGGTCCTCTGGGGAACAGTAGTTAGTTACTGGAGAAACATTTTGTCACCTTTTAGTAAAATCGGCATTGTTCCCATTCTTGGCCCATACATTTGTACCACCTACTGTCACTTTACTTAACTTTGCTATCAGTCTGCATTGATTGATGGAGACATTCCACTTATTAGAACGCATATTCTCTCTGCTTTCCTGACCAGGTGCTTTTGGCAGCGGCGGTGTGCACCAAAGGAGGCAAAGCAATTGTGTCGCGCCAGTTTGTGGAGATGACGCGGACACGTGTCGAGGGCCTCCTGGCGGCTTTCCCCAAGCTCATGGGCCTGGGCAAGCAGCACACGTTTGTGGAGACAGAGAGCGTGCGCTATGTCTACCAGCCCCTGGAGAAGCTCTACATGGTGTTGATTACCACCAAGAACAGCAACATCCTGGAAGACCTGGAGACGCTACGGCTCTTCTCACGCGTGGTATGACATGATCCAGTACATCTTGAGTTCATCCATTGTACAGCGACAATGGGCAGTGTTCGTTTACAAACACACACGATAGGCTGAGGGCAGCTCGTGGGCTAATCCTATCATGTCAGGGGTATTCAGCTCTGGTCCTGCAGGGCCAGAATATTTCTGGTTTTTCTTTGTGTTTGTGGATATAAACCTGTCAGTGAATTGCAATCACATGATGGGGTGTCAGTCATGTGAAATACTCAATTATTCGAAGGAAATTATGAAAACTGGATGCGTTTCTGCCCTCCAGGACCAGAGTTGGCCAGCCCCTGCCCTACACTTCATTTAATCCACTGCATTGTTTCGGCCAGGTCGTCATTGAGAATAAGAATTGGTTCTCAGTCGAGTTACCTGGTTAAATAACAGTTAAATAAAAAAAATTGCAGAGGCCGAAATGCAAGCGTTGGTCTGTATTCACAAAAGCATGCTTTAAATTAGAATTCGAACCATGACAACTGATTTGTGGTTTTCTCTTTTCAGATCCCGGAGTACTGCCGTGTGCTAGAGGAAGGAGAGATCTCCGACCACTGTTTTGACCTGATATTTGCCTTCGATGAAATCGTGGCCCTGGGCTACAGGGAGAACGTCAACCTGGCCCAGATCAGAACCTTCACAGATATGGATTCTCATGAGGAGAAAGTGTTCCGGGCAGTCAGAGAGGTGAGATGCCTGTAGCTAGTGCAGCCAAAACATTGAGAGTGTGTGGTTTTTATCTTTTTTATATATATATATATGTATGTATATATATATATATGTATGTCCCTCTCCACTGCTCGTTCCCACAGACTCAGGAGCGAGAGGCAAAGGCAGAGATGCGGCGGAAGGCCAA
This sequence comes from Esox masquinongy, assembly GCA_016801175.1. Classification (NCBI taxonomy): domain Eukaryota; kingdom Metazoa; phylum Chordata; class Actinopteri; order Esociformes; family Esocidae; genus Esox; species Esox masquinongy. Next base: position 55,001 of record JACXGI010003369.1, on the reverse strand, counting down.
AGAACTGCAGCAAATCCGGCGAGACGCCGAGCGCTCTGGGAAAAAGGTCCCGGCCTACGGCGGCTTTGGCAGCGCTGGGATGAGCAGCATGTCCTCAGGGTCCGTCATCACAGACGACATTATTGAACCTGAGAGGCCCAAGATGGCTCCCGCCCCAGTCAGGTGCTGGAACTCAGGAATTTAGGTGTCGAATCTGATTGTGTACGCAGTTGTGCGCTCCAGTACACAGTGATTATGCAGATAGAGCCCGGAGATTTTCCTGAGAACGTCTCCCTGCCCCTGTTGAAGAGGCTGGTACTGACCAAGGTGTGTTTTCCCACAGGCCGAGCGGTCCCAGCAAAGCCCTCAAGTTGGGTGCCAAGGGGAAAGAGGTGGACAACTTTGTGGACAAGCTGAAGTCGGAGGGAGAAACCATCATGTCTAATTCAGGAAAGAGGCCATCGCTTGCTTCCAGTGTCTTACCACCGCCAGCCAATATGGAGAGGTACTGTACTCCTGATCTTAAGATGGACACTCTCCAAAGTGCTTCCCATGACCGTTACACATGAACAGCACCGTTTTGTTTACCTCTGTTTATGCTCCCTCCATCCTTATAACTTATGAAGGTCAGAATGTAGGATGGCTATGTGGGGAAAAATCTATGCCTAAAACCTTGCTGACACGTGTATGTGTTTCCTTAGTGTCCATATGCGAGTTGAGGAGAAGATCAGCCTGACTTGTGGCCGTGACGGTGGTCTACAGAACATGGAGGTCCTGGGCATTATCACCTTGAGAGTGACTGACGACAAGGTCGGCCGTATACGCCTGACGCTCAGCAACAGCAACAAAACGGGGGTTCAACTGCAGGTGAGTGGGCCAGACCCTGACTGACCCCTGACCTTGTGTTATGACACCTGGGTTGTGGTCAATAGGGCACGTCGCTGCGAAACCTTTAAAAACGTAAGAACCTTTTCTTATTGGAAATGTTAATGTAACACCACCTTAATTTCAAGTCCATCCCATCCCCGTTTGCTTCGACTGAACGTGGCCTGGTGTGTTAAAAGATTTATTTTCAACTTATCTGCAGGAATTATATTCCCACAGTGTTTTAATTGATTGCGTTTGACCTGATGTTCAGACTCACCCCAACGTGGATAAGAAGCTCTTCACTTCGGACTCTGTGATTGGTCTAAAGAACCCAGAGAAGTCCTTTCCCCTCAACACCGATGTAGGAGTGCTGAAATGGAGGCTCCAAACCACAGATGAGGCCCATATACCTCTAACCAGTATGTCTCATTTTATTGCCTTTTGTCAACATTATATCCTGCTGATCCATCTATGAACTGTCACATTTCTTTAGATTTATGTAGCGTGAACTGTACTGGCCAATTTTTAAATGTCTTATTTTGCACCTAGTTAACTGCTGGCCTTCAGAGAGTGCCACTGGTTGCGACGTGAACATTGAATACGAACTGCTGGAGGAGAGCCTGGAACTTAATGATGTAGTCATCGCCATCCCCACACCGTGAGTACTAGGGTTTTTCAGCTGTTAATAGATCATTCTTGAGACCGTATAACAACCCTGCTCGCTTCAGACTAAGAAGCATGTTACGTGGAGATACATTTTTTTAAGTGCTGTCTTATTCGGGGCTAGGTTACGTGTGTCCGGTCAGCCAGCGTTATTTCAGTGCATGTGTGTATTCCCTGGTGCAGGTCTGGAGTTGGGGCGCCCACGGTAGGAGATGTGGACGGAGAGTATAAACATGATGGCCGACGGAACATTCTAGAGTGGCGCCTGCCTGTCATAGATGCCAACAACAAAAGTGGCAGCCTGGAGTTCAGCATAGCTGGGCAACCCAACGACTTCTTCCCCATCCACGTGTCCTTTGTGTCCAAACGCAATTACTGTGACATACAGGCAAGTTTCACGTTTGTATATTAAAGCTAAGTATGTACATCGGCCTACAGTTAGTGATGAAACAACAGGCTCCTGCAGACATTTCAGCCTTTTTCACATACCATATTGTATTTTTCTTTTTTCCCCTGGCCTCTCAGGTTGTCAAAGTGGCCCACATCGAAGGAGATGTGCCTGTAAAATTCTCTGTAGAAACGTCATTCCTTGCCGACAAATATGAGATCCTGTAAAAAATAAATTTTTAAATAAAATGGTTCAAGATCCATGGGAGGCACAAGAAATACTTTGCCCGCCGGCGTAGTGTTTCAGAGACTACACATCAACAGGACTCTTCAACAGCCACTCTCAAGGCAGAGTGCGGTATTGGTGTATTTATGTTTGTATGAGGAAAAAATATCTATATATGAAGAGTTAAATTGACTGGGCAGCGAAACATCCACCAAAGAGAGGCAGGAAGTCAAAACGGTGACTGGGAGGGCAACAGAGGATGTGGGGGGAGGTGCTCTTGGTGAACTAAGTGGGGCTGCTAAGAGTGACAAGACAACTTTCTGGGACTCGTTCATTAGGACATGAAAGGTTTCAAAACAGACAGTCTTATTTGTTCCGTTTTTTTACTATTGAACACGTCTCTGTTATCTGAGGACCTGGTCAGTTCCCAGCTGGTTGGAGTAGATAAAATCAAGTAATTGTGCATCTTGAGGCTTTTCTGTATATGTTGAGCAGTACAAATTTGACTAGATTTTGAATGAAGAGGACCGGTCAAGTGATATTTCAAAACAAATAATTCAGAACTGCCAGTTCAGCAGAAATACATTTTAAGCCTGCCCGTTTGCCCACTAAAAGTGAGTTCTTTACTTAGGTTGATTGTCAGTATGTGGCTTTGTGTGTTGCTTGTAATTTGGAGACACTGCTGTATTGAAAACAGTAAGTAAGCAGTTGGCATTGGTCTGTTCTCTTATTGCTTTTAACATTTTGCTTTTGTGTTACACAGAACCACAGTAAACGTCATCTATGTAAATGGCTTTAATTAGCAGTAATGTGTGACAATTAATATTTAAATGTACACATTTATAGCCTACAAAATTTTGGAATGTTTTTATCACTTCCCTTTTACAATATTCTGCTCAATATCTCAATCTGATCTGTTCACCTCTTTTCAATATAAATGTATTGAAACCCAGAGAAAGACTGCTTGAAAAGAACTTCCAGTTAACAAAACAAATGTGATTAAAGGTGTAATTCAAGTTCTCATTTCAGTGCTCAGCAGTGTACTATTTACAAACTGTCAGTTATTGAAAAGACAGATTGGATCAGTATGCTGTAGTCCAATATATAAGTTCAGTGTTTTTCAGTCATAAAACCAACAGAAATAAAAGGAATACAAGGGTCTTATTGGGAGGATGAATGCTGCCTGTAACACCACTTCTGTCTGAGAACTCCAGTCAGTAATTAACTCCCAACATAAGTGTCAGGTTCAAGATCACTAGTCAGAGGTTGTAAGGCTCTGACCTATTAGTCGTAAATCAAAAGAACCCAATGAAACACTGGAAACAGCGAACTGGTCTTAAGCGTTTATTCGGAGAGCTCTAACACAGTTGGAAAAACATTTTATACCCGTCAGTAGACAATTCTGAATACTTCCTAGCCCCGCCCTGTCCTGTCCTATTTTTCTTCCTTCATATTGGTTACAAGTATTCTAAGGCCCAATCCCAATGTCCACGCTCACGGACTTTGAAGCGCGTTCTCGCTAAGTCTGTGAGGGCTTAGGGCTGTCCCACTGTCAAATTGTCAAATGCGCAAGGGCTCTTTCGCAGACATTTTGAGCCCTTTATGCACCCTTTTCGTAAGTCCGCATTTCTGCAGACTTTGCCTGAGGGAATTGCCTATAGTTCATAGCGTTGTGACGTGAAACACGGGGGTTACCAAGGGAAGCCCGGATGCGAGAGAAAAATGCCGGAAAACCCGCTTTATAAGAGAAGAACGTTAAACTGCACTACATTAACATGGATTTAAGATGGCACATAAAACACATGAAATCAGAGGAATGTAATTACCTTATTACACACCTAGTATATTCAACTATTTATTTTAGTTTTTGCTTAACAATGCTGTTTTGACCAAAAATAGTACATTGATTATTGACAAAGATAGATTGTTATTGACAATTACCTCTTGTCCACTCTGTAGGGCAAGAACCTGCAAGACATATAAATCAGGCAGTCAGTTTATTAAGTGCCTTGGCCGCGAAGAAAGTAAAAAACGTAAAATAAAAAGTCCCAAACCCACAATAGTGTGCAACATGTTTCAGCTTCGTCAATGTAACATAATAAAGTGGCAAAGTGCTGTCCCATTACTATTTATTGCATTTAGAACCCTTGCAGCCTCTTGCACTCAATCACTTATCAGGTGACGTCAGTTAAGTCTGTGAGGGTTTAGGGGGGACATTGGGATTGGGCCTAAGACTGTTTTAATGTGACACCTGGGGTTGCCCTTTGTCTGAACCTTTTCTACTCAACAACGTACATGGAAAACAGGAACAAGTATAAGCAAATTTTTATCACACTTAACCACAGCTCTGCTATTCCAGACAGTTCATCAGCATTCAGCAAATATCAGTTCTTTGCACAAGACTTTATCTATGGGTGACATTAAGGTCCTCACAAAGGTTAGTCATGTAAGCTGAATTCTCTAGTAATATTGATAAATGCATACTATATTACAAATTTACCCAACAATAAGCAAATGCTCGTAAAATCCACAAGGTTTTGTTATGTTTTGTATTTTTGTTTGTATTTCTGGAATTTCAATGCAATTTTAACTATGAAGAAAAACTATGGTAGAATCATAACGTTCTAATATAAAATGAGGGAAAAAATCATTAAAGTGTTTTATTAAGTTTCTGGTCTTTGTATGTTTTTTAGTGTATAATGATGCAGTGTTTTTTTCTTTGATTTTAATTGTTCTCTTGAGCGTGGTGCTTGAAACGTTGGTTTCTACTGTTATTTATTATTATACTTGTTTACATTCTGTCATGTCAGTGCATTTAGTTTCATAGGACGGAAAAATTTAATTTGGCGCTGTTGGTTTAATGCAAAATCTTTCAGCCCCATAATGTTTAGAAATGCTGGAAATATGAATTTAAACAGCAAAATGTTTAATCAGTCAAATTTAGAAATGTTTGTAAAATTGTAGGAATTGGTTTAAGAATGCAGAAACATTTTTGTTAAATTCGGCTGCTCCAACTTGCCTCGCAGTTTTGCCAGATAGGCCAGTTTACAGCATAATGGGACAATTGTTTTTACCGTTTGTGGGGAAAAAATGGGTTTGGTCAGGTTGATTTATAGATTGGGGTTTCTAGCACAAAATAGAATTATTGAGTTCTATACTGTCAACCAATTCTGGCAAATCTGTTGGCACGCCCACCTCAAGCCTCTCTGATCCAGAAACAAAACTGACTACCTTGGTTACTCTATAGTGCACCAATTAAAATGAAGTGTAATGCCGAAGCATAGAATAATGTAATGTTAATTCCACAACTGTGGAAGTTTGCTTTCAATATCCTGTGTATCCCTCCTTAGTCACGTTTCCTTTACTTGGTAAATTCCTTGTACATCATCCAATGATTTACCCCGGAGATTCAGTTGCCCTCACTTGTGTTAACAGAATCAGGAAATGACTTAAATTTTTTGGTATTCGAAGAGGAACTGCTATAATTAACTGCTATAATTAAAATTATAGTTCTGGTTTTGGGCAACAAGGCCTTTTATCTTCTTCCCAAGTGAAATTATCTTGTGTATATCATTTCTATATCTCAGTGTCCAATATCAAGGAAGTTAGAGGTAGTTTCATGAGACAACGTTAACTAGTCTAGGTAAACTGTAGCACCCTCGTAGATACCATAGACCAGGGGTATTAAAAATATATTGAATTTTAGAAGCCAGTTCCACTCCATATTTTCCATTGCAACCCCCTAATCACGAACTTATTTAAAACTGTGATTAATGATGAAGTAGAAAAGAAACCATCCCACTCCCTACCTTGTACGGTAAATAGCCCTGCCATAGACCCCTCAAACTCACCTCTGGACCTAAAAGCCAGTTCCAATTACATTTTTTATTACAACCCTCTAATCAGGCTGATTTTGACCTGGGATCCCAGGCGGGTACAGAAAATGATGAGGTAGGAGAGAAAACCAGCAGGCTCCAGACCTTTTAAGGTGAGAGTTTAATACCTTTGCTCTATAACAGACGTTCAGGATGGAGAAAGTAGGATTGGATAGCATCTGTTTATGCTGAAGTTTCTGTTGACGAGTGGTATGAGGATCTTTTGACCTAAGTAGCTTATTTGTATTCAAAAAGTGCTCCCAAGTTGGAAGAGACAGCGCCTGGAAATAGCACAGAAAATTTCAAATGGACCTTCTTGGAGAAGGGCTTTATTCCATAACCCCTATCCACCCCTGTTGTCAACAAGGTCTGTGGCCCTGGTTACTGGTGCTGGGCAAATGACAAGGGAGTATCACATCAGTAATCCCAGAAGCAGAGAGATTATCAGTGTGTCCCTGGCCCCAAATGGCATCAAACATTTGATTCTGACAGTTACAAAGGTTGTCAACAGATATAAGTAATGCATAACAAAGGAAACTGTAAATAATTGGAAAACAAAATCAATATATCTATCGAGAGTATCCTGACCAGCTGTCACCGCCTGGTATGGCAGCTGCACCACCCTCGACCGCAAAGCACTTCAGAGGGTGATTAAAACAGCAGAGCGCATCACAAGGTCTGACCTGCCATCCCTGCAGGATCTCTACACAGAGAGGTGTAGGAGGAGGAGCAAACAGATCATTACAGATCCCAGCCACCCATGCCATGGACTGTTTACCAAGCTGCCGTCAGGCAGAAGGTACAGGAGTATTCAGTCTAAAACAAACAGGCTACGGGACAGTTTCTTTCCACAGGCCGTAAGGCTGCTCAACTCAGGAACCCCTCTTCCCTTCCATCCATAGTCCCATGCACACCTGTTACTTTATATCATGCACACCTGTCACTTTTACATTGCACTATGGTTGTATAGTTATTATTATTGATGTGTGTTTTTGTAAAGTGTTATTACTGATTGATTGTTTTATCTCATTTTTTAAAATTATAATTACTGTTACTTTTTAACTTTTAACTGCACTGTCGGGAGTAGGAAAACCAAGCATTTCATTGCTGTAACTTGAAAACCAAGCATTTCAGAGCTGTGACAAATAAACCTTTTGCACAGGCAGTCCAGCTCCTCCAGGATTGCACATCCATATGTGCCGTCACAAGAACGTTTGCTGTGTCTCCCAGTACAGTCTCAAGAGCATGGAGGAGATAACAGGAGACGGGCCATTACACGAGGAGTGCTGGACAGGGCCCGTAAAAGGGTATCAACTCAGCAGCAGGACCGGTATCTGCTCCTTTGTGCGAGGAGGAACAGGAGGAGCACTGCTAGAGCCCTACAAAATGACCTCCAGCGGGCTACTTGTGTGCATGTTTCCGACCAAACTGTCAGAAACAGACTCCATGAGGGCCCGACGTCCTCTAGTGGGACCTGTGCTCACAGCCCAGCACTGTGCTGCTCGATTGGCATTTGCCAGAGCACACCACAATTGGCAGGTCCGCCATTGGCCCCCCATTCTCTTCACAGATGAGAGCAGGTTTACACTGAGCACATGTGACAGACATGAAAGGCTCTAGAGACGCCGTGGTGAATGATATGCTGCCTGCAACATCATCCAGCATGACCGGTTTGGCGGTAGGTCAGTGATTATCTGGGGAGACATATACTTGGAAGGTCGCACAGACCTCCATGTGCTAGCCAACGGTACCATGACTGCTGTTAGGTACCGGGATGAAATCTTTGGACACTTCGGCAGACCTTACGCTGGTGCAGTGGGCCCTGGGTTCCTCCTGGTGCAGGACAATGTACAGCCTCATGTGGCCATAGTGTGTAGGCAGTTCCTGGATGACGAAGGCATTGATGCCATTGACTGGCCTTCACGTTCCACAGACCTGAATCCAATTTAGAACCTATGGGCCATTATGTATTGGTGCATCCAACGCCACCAAGTAGTGCCACAGACTGTCCAGGAGCTCACTGATGCCCTGATCCAGGTCTAGGAGGAGATCCCCCAGGACACCATCCGCCATCTCATCAGGAGTATGCCCAGACGTTGTCGGGAGTGCATACAGGCACGTGGGGGCCATACACACTACTCAGGCACATTATGACTTGCTGTGATGAAATTCACGCAAGTTGGAACAGCCTGTGATTTCAATTGTTTACTTTGATTTTCGGTGTGAATTTGAATCCAGTCCTCAATCGGTTGGTGATTTTGGTTTCCATTGATTTCCGTTGTTACATAATTTTGTTCTCAATGAATTACACAATGTACAGTAAAGATTTTGATCTTTAGCACATTTTATTTACTGAGACCCAATGTGTCACTGAAATCTTCCCTTAATTTTTTTTAGCAGTGTATTTGAACCCATTGGTTAGGTGATTATTACCAGACTACTAACGTGGTTAAGAAAGAAGACCGTTCTTAGTTCAGCTTAACTGAGAAACCAAGGTATGCGTGTACATCGGAGGCCCAGAACTGCTGTAGGGCAGTTTGTTTGGATAAAAGACGGACACAGCCGCTGGTCTGAACAGTGGCCTCCCTCCATATCCTTCCTGTTATGTAACCCTCAACAGGACACTCATTCCCTCACAGCTTGCATTCTCGCAGAGGACTCCGTCACGGTCTTTCCTGGCAGACGTTTTCTGTTCTCCAATCTCAGCATGTGTCCTATGTGCTGGACATTGCTTATCGTTCCGGTTGCTCTGACTGTGGTCCAGGGGAACCCCGTGGGAACTGTGATGCCCAGAACTGGGTCAGTACCAATGGCGGGATCTGTCCAACACCCAAACGGTGTTTCTCCAGGCTGGGACACGCAGACCACAGCCAGGGTAAGTAAGCTATGGCCCCCTTGAAACCAGGGGGGAGGCACTTACATAATATGGAGAATGATTTCTGGTGCAAATTACACAATTAAACTTACCAAACTTTGGAATTGCCTTTCTGGATTAGATAAAATCAAATAAAATTCAGACAAAATTTCTAACAAATCAACCACATAACCATGTGCTCAATGAAGGAAAGAAATCCATCTGAAATGGTTTAATTAGATAAATGACATTTAATCAGTCTTCATTAGACATATGCTGTACATAGTACAAAACCAGTTAATACACATACCCAAGTTGAAGTGCAAACTTTGCGCTTGCCTCAAATTTGAATAAGAACTGCTTGGCTTTTGGACAAGGCTGTTTGCAGGATATACATTAATAAATACACACTTTATGACAATAGTATACGGGAAAACCGTGCAAAATCACCACTCACCAGTGAATGTTGTTCTTATATAAAATGTCCACATTGGTGAGGCAGAACCCAGGATGTTTGCAGTTGAGTGAGCCCTGTGTATGTTTGCGTCTTTGTCAAGCATTCCATTCTTTATGTTAAGGACATACCACCGCTGCTTAGCAAGTACCTCTTCCCCCACAGTCTTACTGCCACGCACTAGAAAGCCAAGGAGGGAACGTCCTCATTGGTAACATTTACTACGAGTTGAGCCACCCAAAATTTACCCCTTCGATGACCCCATTCGCACCATTTCAAGCTAGCTGTGGAGTTGGCTTACCGTACGGTTTTAGCTCTGCTACGTTAACAGGGTGTTTGTGTTGTGTGTGTGCGTGCATGCGTGAGTTTGTGTGTGTATGTGTGTGTTGTGTTGTCCACTGTCAGTTCTTCCACTTCCCCTTCTTGGCAGGCAGCTGGCCTGTTGACTCCAGGTATTTGTTGATGAGCTCGTCCTGGGTTCCCGGCAGACAGGGCTGGTACCTGCTGTACTCCATGGTATACTCTCCTTTCCCCTGGACACAACACACACACCGTCTTTAGAATGGTTCATACACCTTCCGGCCAACTAGTCTTAAACAACTGAAAATATGCCGTATCAAATTGGAAAATACAAACTAACGTTCCCCTGGAGCAACACTCGCCAGGGCCTTACCTCTGTACAGGACCGGAGCTCTGTGGCGTAACCAAACATGTCATTCAGGGGAACCTGTGGAGAGGCAGCAGGGATTAGCCATCAAACACACAGTGATTGGACAGGCATTCAACCAATCCCGTCTTTGCAGAAATAAAAGGGTGTACGGAGCATGAGCTCATAGGTCAGAGCTGCACTTACGTCAGCATACAAGGTGAAGTAGCCATCTGCCCCGTCCTGACCGCTGATAACACCGTGGCGACGGTTGACCCCGGCGATGACCGTCCCTTGGAATTCAGTGGGCGCCACGATTTCTACTGACATGATCGGCTCCAGCACAGCCACGTTGGCCTTTTCCATGGCTGCCAGGCGAGCGACAAGGACGGAACAAGGGGGGGGAGACATACAATGTCTGTCAAAAAGCAGAGAGGTACGGACAACGTACGCAGAGGGTGTGAGAACCACAGGTATGACACCCACCTTGTTTCAGAGCACCCTCTCCCGCACGGATGAAGGAAATCTCATTAGAGTCCACCATGTGATTCGCTCCATCTTCCAATACAAACCTGATGCCGGAGATCTTGTGTCCAGTGAGAGGCCCTTTCTCACAGGCCTCTCTGAATCCCTGCGGGGGGAGAAATGGTATGAGGTAAACGGTTTACACAGCATTTCTATCTTAAGTGATAGGGCTTCTTTTTTTTTCCTAAGGTAGTTTAATTTACTCAGGGACCTATGTCATTGTCAGACTGCAGGGAAGTATGCATACCTTTTCCACAGCCGGCACAAACTGTTTAGGAATGTTGGTTCCGATGGTCCGGTCTTCAAACTCCACTTTGGTGTATTCCTCCTGCTCCAGAGGTTCCAGAACTCCCATTACTTTACCGTACTGCCCGGAACCACCAGACTGCTTCTTATGAGTGAAGTCAAACCTGCCACCCATATGCAAAATTAGTAAATCATTTGAAGAATTTCTTAAAATCATTGCTATTAAATGGCTATCACTGCTATTATATTACAATGACAATCTGAAAACAGTCATCCAAACTGTCAATAATCACTAACACAGCATGGTCATTTGCCATGCTTTTACATCACAGTAACAAAAGGAAAATGTGTTGCCTGTCTCTTTAAAGAGGGGCGGTCCAAACTGAATTCCTGGTTTGAAAGGAAGTAGGAAACAGGCTGTTATTTCTCCTCTTGCGTGTCTTTCTTCAAACAGTCTGGCAGCAGCAGGTTTCCTTAAGACAGAAAGCCACCGCTTTTCCAGGCACAGGCAAGAGCACCATCTACCTTTCTTAACAGGTCTCCCCTTACTGCTGATCTTTTCCTCTCCTGTCCCTTCCTCCGATTTACTCTCCTAGAGCTAGGGCAGGGCATGAACAGTCCCTGCCCTGCCACAAACACAAAGCGGTCAAAGTCCCACCAGAGAAGACTAACCTGCCCTCACCCTGCTCCTTGTCCCGCTCATTGTCCCAGGAAGGCGAGGTGGTGGAGACTGTGGACATCATGGAAACCGGTGAGCTGAACCCTAACTACTACCCAGCCCGCCGGGCCGCGGCAGTGGCCCAACACTACCTGAACACCCGCTACGGCTCGCCCTACAGATGGATGTTTCTCAGCAAAGTACACAACGCCAGTGCAAAGGTAAGAGTGGAAAAGTCGCCATGCTTTTTGGAGTGCGGAAAGTGGGTGGGGAGAGCAGTCAATATTACACGGCAGGGCTTGTGATAAAGGCATGGCTATGGGACGACATAGTGGATAAAAAGTCACCACTATGAGGAAACAAGTGGGTGAAGCAGCCTTCTGAAAATGTCCTTTTAGCAAACGTTAAAGCTATGGAATAATTCTGCTGTCAGGCGGTTGTAAGGGGTTGAATGGTGCTGCTGACTTTACGGAGAAGTGTTGCTGTTTGCTTATGTCCTAAGTGGTTCCCTTCTGCTCTCTCTCTGCCTGTTTTAGGATGTGACAGAGGGTAGGAGGTATCAGCTGGAACTTACAATGCAGGAAATGATCAGCAACGTAAGACCCTGATTGATAGTATCTGTGACCCACTGCTGCACAGACAACAGCAGTTTCTCCTGTGTGACTACACTTCTGTGGCCATGGCAACACTGCCACGGTGGCAGAGGCTGTGCTAGCTCCTCCTCCTCCTCTCTCTCTCTCTGCCCTCTCCTGTATGTGCCTTTCGTCAAACACAATTCCATTATTTTCACCAACTATCCTCCCCTGTCTTTAACCGTCCCCCCGTCGCATTAACCCCCCCAGGTTTCGGGGCCGTGCTCTGCGGAGCTGCTCTTTCGAGGGGAGGGCGCTCCCCAGGTTCAAGCCTCGTGTGATTGGCTGCTTCCAAGCAACACCACGGCTCAGGAAGAAGCCTTCTACCAGCAACACCGAGACAGCAATAACCTGGTGTCGGGAAACAACATTCCAGGTAGGAACGGACACATAAACCCACAGCACAATGTCATGTCCACACACACTAATGACAGCCTCTTCGTGCTCCATATGTGGCTCGACCCCATCTGTGCGTTCTGACCGCAACTGATGTGTGTTCCCTTCACCAGACAGCTACGGTCACATGGAGCCAACCATGAAACCCTTCTGGCACCTGGCGGGCGTGGCCTCTAGTTTCATCATGCTGGAGCAGTCCAATCAGAGCACCCTCTACAACATGGCCCAGGTGGCCAACTTCACACAGCTGGTGAGCCGCCAAGGGAGACTGTAACCATGGAGACACACACACTTTGTCGCTCCTCCTCACATGTTGGTCCTTGGTTCTCTGTACCTCAACAGGAAACTGAGAAGGACCAGCTGAGATTCCAGTACCATGTCCTGCTGCATGAAATGGTTTCCCAGGTAACTAAATCCTACTGCCATCCGTCTTAACTCAGATGTTGTGTTTATTTTCATTAAAGGACGTGTGTGTTTCTGTGTGTTTGTGTGCGTGAGTGTGTATACAGAATTTACTATACTTGCGTGGATTAAAGATCCTCACAACAATAGTAAAACAGAACCGGTGACCTAATGTGGAAATTCTGCATGGTCCCAATGGAAAAAAGGCACATGGATTAGGGGGTAGGTTTAAGTTGAAACTTCCAATTATGGATAGGGTTAGGCATTAGGGCTAGGTTAAGTTTAGATACTACAAGTTAGGTTTTGGCCTTTTTTTTGCGTCCCCATATGGTTAGTAATATGTGTGTGTGTGTGTGTGCGCGCGCGCAGGAGATCATCCACTGGAAGATGCTAATCACCTGGTCCCCAGCAGAGGGAGTTAAAGTCCTGCAGACAGACCTGCAGCCAAAGTGCAGCTGTGAAGATCCTCCTGACAGCATCAACTGACGCAAATCGACACACCAACATCCTTCACAGCCTTAACAAAGTCCTGCGTTATGATTATGACTTCTCTTTTTTAGGACTCTGAATGGTGAAACCATTTACACAACCTTTACATATCGCCGTTGTTTAAGGTGAAGTAATTATTAGGTTTACTTTCACCACTATTGCTTGAAAGGTGGTGTCAGAGCATATGTCAATGGTGTACCCACAGCCTTGTGAATACAGTACATAAACTGTCAGTTTATAAAACTTGATAAGAATGTTTCTGTCAATGTTGTTTGGTAAATGTACTCTATTGATTAAAGTATTGAAAAGATAAAATGATTTCCGTAATCAAATGCACGCTTGTGTGAGATCCTGGTTTCACTAACAACATACATCTCTACTATGAAGATGGTAAAACCTGATAATTTGGTCCCCACAAGGAAACAGGCCATTTCCTCTTTAGGGGTGAAGTTAAGGGTAGAAGTTACAATTGGGTCGAAGTGTTACAATTGTTCTTTCCGGTTCCGTCAAACGTAAGCGTGTCTGTGTGTTAGTCAATGTTGTACTTACGATACGGGGCTGGACACGGTCTCCCGGAAGGCTACCTTGGGTTTGCCCATCACACAGGGGCAGTTATACTCCCTCTCCATCCTCTACAAACAAAAAGACCGCAAGCTCAGCTTCATGTGCTGCACTGAAACGCCATCAAATACTCTGGAGGCCTGAAACCCTAATTAATTACACAGTCCTTCAGGACACGATAAACCCAAACCACTGCAGACCGAAGGATGTTCAGGTCTCCAGATCACTGTCAGACCAGTACCTGCGAGTAGATCTCCAGGTGCAGCTCTCCCATCCCTGAGATGATGGTCTCCTTACTCTCTGTGTCATAGTGGACTCTGAAGGTGGGGTCTTCTCTAGTGAAGCGGTTGATGCCTTTAGAGAATTTATCCATGTCATTCTAATCCACATGAGGGAAAGAGGACGAGTGAGGTAAGGAGATAATCACAGAAATGCCTGGCGTACATGCTCATATACTCCAGGCCAAGGATAAAACTAGACTGTGGAATTTACAGAAAACTTTCCTGAATTTTGTAACACTTCTCCAGGCTGACCTATATTTTCCATTACACTCCTTATACTATGTAGCATACATACCTTGTTGGAGGGCTTCATAGACATTGATATGACTGCCTCTGGTATATGGATGGACTCCTGTGGTAGAAACATATACGGATTTAAGCCCCAAGTCATTACACGATGACAGGTTGCAACTTCAAATTCATATTGTGGTGTGCAGTGGATCCGTGGTGTGCAGTGGATCCGTGGTGTGCAGTGGATCCGTGGTGTGCAGTGGATCCGTGGTCTGCAGTGGATCCGTGGTCTGCAGTGGATCCGTGGTCTGCAGTGGATCCGTGGTCTGCAGGTCATAAAGACTTACCATGGAGAGGTTGGCGCTGGTTCGGGAGGTGAAGGTGTCTCCGCTGGCACAGTCGATCCCAAACAGAGCACAGATGTCCCCTGCATAAACCTCCTCGACATCCTGAGCGAACAGAGAGACAGACCAAGAGACAGTTTACTATGACGCCAAATGAAAACAGTTTCAGAACATGAATGCATGGATAAAGTTGATGCATTTAAAGGGATGTCACCAGGGCCAGCTGTCGGGGGCATCATTCCCAACGTATTTTTGGGTCAGCCCCAGAATCTTTTGTGCCAAAAAAACAATTAGCCCAGTAAATGCAAGACATAGAGCCGTGGTTGTGCGATAGATATACAAAATTATGATGACTGTTTAGCAATTGATATGTACGGTCAATTTGTGTTAGACTAAATGTCAGCACAGTTTTGACAAGCATGGCAACTTGTTAAATCTTTTTTTTAATAGGCCTATTTAGTCACAAGAAGATTGAGAAAGGTTTACTAGGTTTGAGGTGAGTGCTTATGACCCTTTGTTAAGTTCGTTAATCTTTTACCAGAACTTTGTGCTAGCATCTTAATCAGTGGAATATTTTGCTCTTCACTCAAGCAATAGGCCTTACTGGCTACTCAGCCAAAAGCCTGTGTCTGATAACCAATGCAATGTTTAACTAAATCTGAAGCCTATGTTAGGTTATCGATCTCTGGCAGGGCAAATAATTGGATTGTTTGCTCATCTATTACAACAGTGCATTCAGTAATATTCTACATAGCTGCAGGATGGAGTCACTGTAAAAGAAAATCAAATATTGGTCAAGTAATTACTGCAGTCATTCAGAAATAAATTAAATGGAATATAGACTGTAACACAGGCACACACAGGCCTATATGCATTTGGCCTTCAGTGGGAGTGGCTGCAACTGGGCAGCACATGTTAACTATATGACATCTGATTTGTCTATTTGGGCTTGTCAAAACAACAGGCAGCAGCTAAAATGCCTTTCCCAATTTTCCAAAAAAATACATTTCGGTCAGTCGGTCCAACTGAAAAGTTTTAGCACTGTAATTTCCTAATAGACCACAATCTGTGTCCACTCTTTTCAATGACCTATTGGTATTGATCTCCATAGACTGTATGTCAGTTTCAGAGTAGCCTAACTTGTGGTATTGAAAGAAAAGTTGGATGCTTCATGTAAAATAACATTGGATCGCATGAAATAATGTGGTATAAAGTAACTGAAAACCTAATATGTAACATACCGCAAGTCCGACCACAATGCTATCATTTTCACTAAAACCGCAGGAAGAACACGCAGACATTGTTGTTGTTCACATCCTGTTTATATACACTTCCTGACTCTTACCTCCATCTGGTCAGCATGGAGACGCACCAGCCTCTGCACACGGACCTTCTTGCCTGTACGCGTGTTAATGATGTACTCACTCTTCTTCAGACAGCCCTGATAGACACGAACGTACGTCAGCTGACCAAACCGACCGGCCTAAAATACAAAGGGAAGGGAGAGAAAAATGTTTCTTTGTCCTACAAGGAGCTATTTGTTTTGTACTGTTCAAATGTATAATTGTTGAAGACTGCTCGCACAGTGTTTGTTAGCTCACCTCCAACTTAAAGGCCAGACCAACGAAGGGCTGTGAAGTGTCTCTGGTGGGATCCATCATTATCTTGGTGCTGTCTCTGGAATCCCTGACACACAGGTGACACAATGCTCCTATTGACAACAGGCATGGAACTGGAACAACTGGTTCACATGTAAGGCTGCTGTTGTTTTTCCTGAGCCCAAGGCCACTGTCTGACCGGAGCTGGGCATATCAATGAACTAAAAAAAAAAACGGCTGTCTCACAGTGACAGTTACGTAGAGGTCCAGAGTTCATACATACTCTTCGTTGAGGAGGGCGTAGTTGTTGACCTCCGTGGGGTTGGGCAGGTAGTCCAGCACTGCGTTCAGGAGAGGCTGAACCCCCTTGTTCTTCAGGGCCGTTCCCACCAGCACTGGGGTGAAGAGGCGCTGCACTGTGGCCCTGCGTATGGCTGCCTGTAGGAGGGGAAAGGTCAAGGGCCAGGGGGGTTAGCGGTTCACCACACACACACACACACGTACACACACACACACACACGTACACACACGTACACACATACGTACGTACACACACACGCACGCACATGTACACGCGCACACACGCGCACACACCTTGAGCTGTGGCACAGTGGGAATCCTCTCCTCCAGAAACATCTCTCCCAGGGTCTCGTCAACGTTAGCCACACACTCCACCATCTCCTGCCTCCTGTCTGCAGCCTCCGCACGGAACTCTGCTGGGATCTCATCCATCCGGATTTTCTGTCTGCCGGGAGCCCAGAGGAGAGAAGGACATGTCAGGTTTACAGTTTGCCTTCTTTTTGTTCTTTATGTGGGTAAATTACATCATCTCACCCAAATGGGCCCTCAAAGTACATGCTGCATTCCTCCACAAGGTCTATGATGCCCTTCATGTTACCCTCCAGGCCAATGGGGATGTTCACAAAGGCCGCATTCTGGTTGAGCTTGGTCCTGAGGAAGGGAACACGAGGCAGAGTTAGAACAGCAACAGACAGGAGCTTACGGAAAACCAGACTAGTCCGGGTCCGTCTGTTGACCTCAAGGCCTGCAGGGCCCGGTTGGGGTTGGCTCCCATGCGATCCAGCTTGTTGATGAAGGTGAGGAAGGGCACGTTGTAGCGTTTCATCTGCCTGCTCACGGTCAGGGTCTGGCACTGGACCCCCCCCACCGCACACAGGACCAGTATCGCCCCATCCAGAACACGCAGGGCCCGCTCCACCTCGATGGTGAAATCCACATGCCCTGGTCGGGACAGAGGGGGTTATAGTTCAAAGCAAAAAGAAATCCACAGGTTCAAAAGGTCTTAGGGACAACCACGCCCATCTGGTATTCATCGTGTATCTGTCAACCCATGGGTCTGACACTGGTCCTTTTATACCTGGTGTGTCTATGATGTTGATGTTGTGATCCTTATACATAGTGTATGTGGCAGCTGACTGGATGGTGATGCCTCTCTGCCTCTCCAGCTCCATGGAGTCCATCGTGGCACCAACTCCATCCTTTCCCTTCACCTGGAAAGTGATTAAACCACATCGGTGCATACAGCGCGTTAAAAAAAACAAATCAGGGATCAGTTTTGTCTATCTGCCTCTTACATACACGCGAAGATATTCTGATGGGGAATAGCTAACCTCATGAATCTCTGCTATCCTTCCCGTGTAGAAGAGGACGCGCTCAGTGAGTGTAGTCTTCCCCGAGTCGATATGTGCCGAAATTCCGATGTTCCGGATTCTTTCGTTGGGAACGATAACGGAGGAGCACGACCGACAACTGTTCATCAACACCTGGAAAACAGATACGTTTGTCTATTAGACTATTAGCTATCAAACGCAATACTGTAGGGGGAAGTGATCGTGTTTCAGTGACAACATACTAGTGTCCATGTCAGTCGATGTCCCATTCTCAAGACCTGTGTGAGTTTCATACCTTTTTTAATGTTAGGGTTCCCGGTTTCCTAAAATGTGTTTGACCTAAGGTCATTCCGGCTTTCAGAAGACGCATTTTGGAGGTGTGACAGTTGACAGCACGAGTTAAACCCGGTTTACACAACACTCCACTGGATGTCAGTCAACCTATGAAAGTCAGTCAGCGCACGCCGGTCAAAGTTTATTTCCTGGACTACGGCATGTCGAAAGAGGCAAAGTTGCGGATGAGAAAATATGTTTCGCCGAGCTCGGTAGTGACGCACATCGGCAAGGCGGGTGACTCAATTACTTAGGGAACAGCAGAAAAAAAAGATCGAAATACTTGTTGGTCCTTGCGTTAAGACCCGAGTCCTAAGAATTACAAAGGTTCATTTGAACTACAGTATGCCTCGCCAACAGAGAAGAGTTCTGCTTATTCAGTGAGTTGTATGCAATGGATACCTTCAGTTTATCACAATTCTATGGACTATACCTAAAGATTTTCTTCATCCGAATCACAGTTTCAGCCTAGATGTCTTAATCATTTAACTGTTATCATTATAAGCGCCTTGGGTGTCTTGTCTTTGTGTGTGTATCATAAAATGTCTGGTGTGTTGAAATACTCCGTGTTCCCTGAGCATATGTTTTGATATGTTCTTCCTCTTTCAGACCAAGATCGTGTTCTTTCCTCACAATATTGGCACACAGTGTAAAGACATGTCACACCAACATCACAACAGAGACTTCTTCCTAGCCTAACAAGCAAGGATAAGAATGACAGTTTCAGCATCAAGCAACCAGGCCAATACACTTCAATACAACTAAGAGGTACGTTTTTAATTTTAGCTCATGTTGAAAGTCTGCTACTCTAAAGAATATTTTTTGATGATACTTGATAACAACGGCTCTTAAAAAGCTGTTTCTCTTTACAAATGTATTATAATATTTGACCATTGGTCAAATCAGGCTGTTTTGCTGCTCATTGATTTGGGACGGGGGCGGTTGGTAGGTGGGTGGGTGGGTGTGTTGCATGAGCAAATATTTCCATAATTTTTCTGTTTCATTTCCTGTCTAAGTGCACCTTTCTGACTCGACATGACTGTCTAGAGTCCTGCTTCTTTGCTGTCGAGACATGACAGTCACCAGCATAATTATGAGTCAATGTAGGCAATTATACAGGGCAGGTTTAGAGACACCAACTGACCCCATTCCCATGTCATAGATCACGTTGCCTGTCAGTACTTATTGTTCCATAAAAAAAATACAATAATCTGTTGTGCAGATGAAACGCCTTTAAGTCTGTCTCATGAAGCCGGGAAACAGTAGTCAATGTTGTACTGTAAACGTTGCAACACAGAAGGGCAGTAGAAAACTTTGGGTTATAGCTAAAAACCCACTCAACACAGGAGGGCAGTAGAAAACTTTGGGTTATAGCTAAAACCCACTCAACACAGGAGGGCAGTAGAAAACTTTGGGTTATAGCTAAAACCCATTCAATACAGGAGGGCAGTAGAAAACTTTGGGTTATAGCTAAAACCCATTCAACACAGGAGGGCAGTAGAAAACTTTGGGTTATAGCTAAAACCCATTCAACACAGGAGGGCAGTAGAAAACTGGGTTATAGCTAAAAC
>JACXGI010003369.1:12609-35052 GCA_016801175.1 Esox masquinongy | reverse complement strand
CAGTAGGAAACTTTGGGTTATAGCTAAAACCCATTCAACACAGGAGGGCAGCAGAAAACTTTGGGTTATAGCTAAAACCCATCATTCAACACAGGAGGGCAGTAGGAAACTTTGGGTTATAGCTAAAACCCATTCTGGCTCTTGACGCTGCTTACAAAACCACAGATTCTGACCGTAACTGTCGGGGAACATGGTGCTGGTGCCACTCCACGGGAAAGACGTTTTGCGTGTGCGTAACATTGATAACAAATACAATTATGCCTGATAAGGCCCGGGAGGTCACTTCAGTGCCACTCTAGGGGACAATACTCCGTCCTCCTAATCTGAAAACAATTAATGTGAAAGGCTAGGGGCGGTAAGATCTCAAAAAGCTGTGTGGAGACGTCCATTAAGCCGCCACGCAAATCTGAGCCACAGACAACCCCCCCCCCCATGGGGTGAACCCATACCCTGTGATGCAACTCCTCCCCCTAGCACTGATAGGCTATAGAAATAGATGCAGAGAGCGAAAACAGGGGAGAGGGTGTGCAGACGCTCCCGGTCAGCGGACGCAAAGGGAATGACGGAAAAGGGAAGGAGGTCAAATGCCAGAGCCGGAAGCCAGAGTAGGTTGCAGCGTAACCTCAGAGTCACCGACAGCAAACAAAGTGCATGAGGGATGTACCGAGAACGCATGAAGCCGAACCCATGGTCAAAACCAACATGGCCGTATAGGTTGAAAACTTCTCGGGCACAGACTGAAGAGGCCCAAACGGGGTAGCACATCGTGAATCGAGCACAAGCGACAGGGCCTAAGCTGGAGTGGAGGGCCTTGCGGCCGGCAGAGGTGTGCACACCAGGCGTTTCCCCATCAATTCCCAGACGGCGAGCCGAAATGGCCACCAGATTAACTATAATGGTGGAGAAGGAAAGGCGTCACTCTAAAGGCTTTGGCAGGAAAGCCAGCACATCTGAAAAAGAGCTATGGAAAATGGCCAGAGTCAGGGAGTCGCACCGGCACCAGAGCCTTGCTCAAGGGCAAGCTGCGGTCCAAGAGGGAAACCCCCTCAGAGGCCAGCCAGACCCAGAGGTCTAACTGTCAGGGATGCAGGTGCAGGACACGATGGTCGGCTTGGGACAGTAAGTCCCATCGGACCGGCAGACATCATGCCAATCGACAGGCAGACAGACTCTCCAGAAACCATGGCTTCTTGGGCCAGAAGGGACCCACAAGAAGGAGAGAAATACTTTCTAAGTGAACTCTATTCAGCATGGGCTGGATGAGATCTGTACATGGGAATGTGCAAAGGAGAATCTGTATGCCAATGCCTTTTCCACAGAGTGGCACTGGAGTAACAGACCAAAGAGGTCTCTTCATCACCAGGGCCCAGTTTTTCAGAAGCCGCCTGTCTTTATTTCGGTATTTGGGGATGATTAAATGAATAGAAACAGAATGAATAAAACAAGACTCCCATTGTTGTGAATTATTGGTCTGTTTTATGCAATTATTTTGGTTTGAAGTCATGCTGGCTGCCTCTACACAGTCAATCCAACTGGTTTTATTTGGCCATTTCACATCAGATTTTTTCAGAGCTGATCTGATTGGTCAAAAGACAATTAGTGAAAAATTGTCAAGCAAGCAGTGTAAAAGATCTGTAGTTCTATCCCTGAGCAAAACAGTTAAGGAAGCTCTTTCATCCCAGGTCGTGGTTGAAGATAAGAATGTATTTTTAGTTTACATACCTGGAAAAAAATTGCATTGTCAAAATGTATGTACACTTGCTTGCAATAATAACATAATGCCATTTTTTGCAGCCCACCAGAAGTTTGTTAGGTTTCAGCAGCGAATGACATTTTTCAAATTTAAGCCCTAGAGTTTTAGCTAAATTATATCTTGTGGCGTCTTGAATTTGTACCTGTGTAATAGTTAATTACAGTCCGTAGGACAATATCCAACATCAGAAGTAGGCCAACAATAGCTAGGCTCTTATAACCTTGTGCCAAGTATAACTTGTATGCTAGGTGATACTTTAGGTGTGACTATATCAAAGTTCTGGCTTTAGAAACGAGACAGACTTGAGGCAAAAAAATTGAGGGAAAAACATGAAGATACAAATTATGGCCACGTTTAAATGTTGGTACGTACTGGAAAACTAGGACACCTCTTACTTGCTAATCGGTTGAATGCGGCACCACTCAAAATAGTTGTTCGATATTTCTAAGTTTCTTAATTCCGATCAGCACATGAATGTTGCATGATTTAAGTCAATGGCATCAAAAAGCAGCACGAATCTTTAAACCTTTCCTGTGTACAACAACATTGAGATAATGTAAACGCAGCATTCTCTGTTTTAATTTAGGCAATATTTACTTCATTAGGTTAGTAACGACATTGTCTACAGTTGGGAATTGTTTGCAGTAGGGAAGGACTTTCTAGATAAGACATTAAGAAAGGCAGTTCGTTAGGTTAGCCTATGTGAAGTGCTTTGGCATAACATATTTAACTTTTCTTGTTTTTGTTTTCTTGCAGATATGGGACATTCCAATATTTGATCAACATGTTCCTATTATTTTCCTTGCTCATTTGCAACGAGTGGAATACGTAACGCATGTTTTTGTTTCGCCTTGTTTCTAATGAACACATTGCTTTGAATACCCTGCTCAGACATTGTTGACGCGTATGCCATTTTTTATAACGCTCAGCCTCAGTTTATTTTGATTACCAGGTTATCATATCAAATATTTTGCATATGTTGCAGCAATCTCTTGCTTGACTGCACAGTCGATGACGTGGCAGGCAGCCATTGGTTAATCCATCCGACCATTATCTTGGAAGGTGTGACTTGTGGGGAATGTGTGGTCCTACGCTTACAGAATGGGTCAAGAGCACTCTGGCGTTTCGTATTCTTCTCCACTCAAAGCCAAATGGAAAGCGAGTGACCGGTTTTATGGGAACTTAATAAAAAATAAGCAGTTGCAGTCGCTCGATGGAACCCCACCAAGTCAGTCAGAGTTAGGGCTGGTAATTGGACCTGGGCATTCGGAAAGCGGTCGTGGTGACGGACGAGTTAAGTTGTTGAGAGGCCGGACCGAGTCGGAGGTGGAGGGCCACGGAACTTCGGTCACCGAATGCCCATCTGGAATTAATTATGAAAAGACTCCGGCTTTTAAAGGCGACGCTTTGACGGAGGGAGCAACCGACGCGTCCTTCGATGCGAGGGGCTTGAATGCACAGGCCAGCAGATTCGACGGAACCGGCAGCGTAATCACGCAGCACGGCGGCCCAGAAACAACTGGAGAGGATCATGCCTGGAATGTCCTGGCAAGGGAAATGGAAAACAAGTCATTCGGAATCAATATACAGGGTGGGGTTGCTTCCGATGTCCGTTTGTTGTCAGGAATGGTACCACCGGATGGTTCAGTCCAGCGGCTCACATCTGGTGACGAGAATGTGCGACAGACTCTGGCATCACTGAGCTTGCGTTTGGACAAGCCTCTGACGACTCGCCTGTCGGAACCCATAGCGAATAATATACCTCAAACGGAGGTCGAAAAGACCCAATCGAACTTTACCACTGTTTCCTGCGAGCCCAACGCTGTCAGGGACATTGACCAAAGCATTTGCCCACTCAGTTGTTCAGTTGAGTCGGAGAATCAGGAGGATCCCTCGACCAACTCTGCAAAACAGCCACTAGAACCGATCCAAAGTCCACTATCTAGCCAAAGTTTCCCCGGTACTATCCCAAAGCTGATCATAACCAGAGACCCAAGCCCCACTCGGGCTCAGGACACTCTAGATACAAGAACTGTAGGACTTGAAGTTGGCGGATCATCCCTGGACCCACGCGTTGATGATGAGTCTCCCTGCTCGGATAGTGGCTGTGGAGGCTCCCCGGCTTTGACGCGGGGTGACAGAAAGCTTTCCAACTCGTCCTCAGCGGGCTGCTTGTCCTCCGCCTCGTCGTTTGAGGAGTCCGAGGATGACTTCACCTCCAGCGACATCGAGTCCAGTCTCTCCCCGAGTAGATGCTACACTCTCGGCAGTCCGGACGAGGGCACGTGGGTGAGTGTGTTGTTCTTTTTGAAGTGAGCGTAAAATATGGTAGATGATCTCCTGACTGAAGGTTTACGTTCTGTGTCAAGTTGTATACAAAATGCACTGTAGTATTATGCAACTTGGAAATTAATTGTCTTTAAATTTTGTCTAGAAGGGCCTTGGTTGGCCTAAATCCTCACGTTGACAAGAGCACTGAAAAGGGAGCATACTTTAACACTTTGTTGTGCTGTTCATGGTATTGACGACACCTAGTCTGTTTATTCAGAATATTTTATTATTTACCGCAAGCATCTGCCCTACTGAGGAATTCACGATTACCAGAATAACTCTTTCAGTGTTTGTCAGATCCACTCTTAAATTCTGTCCCTGTATCTCCGTTATATTCCACCTGCATAAACTTAAAAAAGAAGCCCCTAGACAATTGGGCTTGTGCTGTGTTATGGCAGTGGGGGTGCCAAGTGTCCAATATTTGAGACACCAGCTCCTGAATATGTAGGCTTGAGCTATTTAAGTAAGATTGGAATGCTTTTGTTTTCCTACAAAGCTATGAAAGGATCAGATCAGGTATAGTCTCCTTTGAGACTATACCTCAACTTACCTTAGCGCTAATGGTTTAGAACGTCTGTTGAATTACATTTTGTCAATAATAAGCATAGCTTGGTAAACATTGGCGCTGAATCTGCTGTCACAAAAGATCCACGGCGCTGTATCTTACTGTCTTAATGTAAGAGTAGGGTTTTAACCCCAGTGTTCTGGCTACATTTCCAAGTATGGCCACCTAATAATCCCCAGCTTCCAAATGACTAATTCATCCTCTTTCATTTGCATGTAACTGTTTCCTAGGCTGTCATTGTTGTAAATGAGAATGAGTTCTCAGTCAAGTAGAGTAAATATTTGTAAAACCCATCCCAATGTTTTATAGTGGTAAAAAAAATATCTTGCAAGATACACCCTTTGCAGCACAGAAAATGATTGGAATGACCAGAGTTCAAAAACAGGATGTCTTTCCTGGGTATAGACCAATGGGAACTCAGGCTGTCTTCCTGAAAAGGAATCATATGGATCCTGGAAGTCACCACTGACATGGGCTGTGCAGGAAATAGTAGAATGTACTAACACGTTACATATGACTAACACACACACAGTTGCTTTGTCTTTATGCATAGTCCATATTAATGCTGTTTTCTCATGTTGTGTCTGTGTGAGTAAATGTGCAAAGGGTGTGATCCTTAGGAAATGTACCCAAACATCCAGAATTCACTACTAAGCCATAGCTCTCTCTCCCTTGTGAGTCATCGGCTTACAAAACTGTGGCCATGCTTTCAAATTGTGCCCAAACCAGTTGTCAGACAATGTGCTCAATGACATACTTAAAATACTTGCTTACTCACACTATGCATACTCTGAATTGAAGACACACATTAACACGCACACAGCACAGCCTGATGCCATCTCGCATTCACAGCTCGGGCGAGTGTGTCATGGAAAATTGGTCTGAAGGCAGTTGCGTTGCTAGGCAACATCCTTGCCATATATGGTGCTGTTTATTATTTTTTTCTCTTCCACGAGTGCTCTCTCCCTCCCTTCGTAATCTTTCATTTCTCAGTTTACTTTTTACGTTCATAAATCTGTTTTTGTGTATATCGTGACATTGTTTCTCCGTCTATTTTCCCCTGTTTGGCTGTGTCCCCCACGCCCTAAGGTTTTCCCCTAAAACCCTAGCTATGGAACAGAATGCAGAGGAAGATATAGATAAGTGGGGAGTGATAAAGTACCCTCCCCACACACACACACACACACACACACACGCACACGCACACACGTCACAGTACACCACAGACGTGTACAGCACATACTGTACTTGATGTGCACACGCAAGAACCAACTCGTACACCAACTACAATTATGCAACTACAAAATTGATCTAGCCACATAAGTGTTAAGAGAAGGGTAAAACACATTTGTTTTCACTGGCTGTGGTTTAAGCTGTGAATTGCACTGCTCATGCCTTGGAGAGCAGAATGGAGGGGATGTGGTTTCTATGTAAACAAGCCCTGAAAAACTACAGCAGCTTTAACACTACAATAGTGACACTTTGGTGTTGTGAACATTAAAACAAGGAAAATCCCATATGACTATAAACTTCATGATTCATGATCAGATAAGGCCATTGTTGTAGAGTTCAAAGCTCTGATCAGTTCTCACATTTTCCTGAATTATAAATGGTCAATTGAACTGTTCCGTTTGTCATTTAATTTTAAAACACTGACACTCAAAATATATATATTTTTTAAGCTGCCATCGGTTTTATGCTGGGAGATATTTTAGAGAAAAATAGAAAACTGAAATATGCTGCATAAGTATTCAACCACCCACATATTCGGTAGAGCCACCTGTGGACGTTTCAAGTATTTTGGGGTGAGAATGCACCAGCGCACAGTGTCGGAGGGATTTTGATCGGACTTGTGTTCCCTGGCTTTAAAATAGTGCCACAGATTCACAATGGGATTTAAATAGGGACAAGACTGGGGCCACTCTAGGACACACATTTATGTCCTTAAGCCACTCCAATGCCTTGGCCCTGCTGAAAGAGGAAGTTCCTCCTTGGCTGTAGTTTTTTATAACGGACGGAAGCATGTTGTCTTGCAGTATTTCCCTTAATTTTGCTCCATCCTCTCTTTAATTTTAACCAGATACCCACTCTCTGCTAATGAGCAGCATCCACAAAGCTTGATGCTCCCTCCCCTATACGTCCCTTCAGGGATAGTCTTTGTGGAGGCACGGGCAGTGTTAGGTTTGCGTCACACAAAGTACTTTGCGGTTTGGCCAAGAAGCATGTGGACTATATAATACTTTGTTAATGAAGTAAAGGGGAATCAACCAAAATTACATCTTTTTCTCATTAAAATAGTTACCTGTCACAACTGTGGGCATCCTTGGTTTCGGTACCATCGAGTCGTGTCATGTTTGGTTACATAATGCTGAACAAGCTGTGCACCATCCCCATGCAAGGATAACAGCACTGAGCCTTACAGAAGGTATGAGTTGTTTTCTGATCATATATTCTCTTTCCAACGCCAACACTACAACTGTTGTTTTTGGCTGAAGATCTCTACTTTCACTTCACCCCACCCACTCCCAAAAAAAAGGGCACCTGCATTGGAAGTAATACTTTGGTCACAATACATGAAAATAGAGATCATCATTTGATTGCATGAGCAGGAAATGACTTGTGTAAAATATGGTGGAGGATCTTTGATGTCATGAGGCTGTTTTGCTTCCACGGATGCTGGTAAGCTTTGTAATGTCAGTTCATGATGGACTTGGCTATAGTTTTGGCCAAAAACCAGGTTGTGTTTGCTAGAAGAAGGAGATGTGTTTAAATGCATCTAACTACAAATCACTGACTCAAAGCACAAATTGAAATCCATAACTAAACTTGTTAATACCCCACAAAATCAACATTTGCTATGGTCATGTCGGTCACTAGACTTAAATCCCATTGAAAAACTGGGTTGAATTGAAGAGGGTGTAACAACTTCGCTCTGACCACCCCATATATTTAATACAGCCTTTTGTTTAATCAAGGGTGCCAATAATTTTGCAAGTGACGGGATGCGTTATACTTGAGCTGTCTCTCTCTGCAGGTAAGAGCTGTTTTACAGGTTCCTCTCCCTATCTGGGCTTACAAATGTCTGAGGAATTTCTCAGAGATGAAGGGAAACAGGACAGCTGGGTGAGAATGTTAGCGGGGGGAAGGTGTGAAAGGACCTGTACTGTTTGTTTTGGTTTGGTTTGGGTTTTTTTAGCCAGTCTAGTCAAATTCTTTCTCTCCTTTTAACACACCGCAGAAATTACACATGGACACAAATGCCTGAATAATTACAATGCATAATTACATTCTGGTTAACCAAGATTAGTTACCCCCTGAACATACAATCTAATTAATGCATTTGGCTTCACCATGACTCCCATAGGACAGAGTTGGCCCTTCTAAAGACTGCTGTACCATAGATAGCAGAGTGGTAACAGTATGGGTGAGCTCTCTTCCACCTTGTTCTCAGATGCTACCTGCCAAATGTGCAGAAGGTCTGGTGGAACAATATACCAACCCTGGAATTAAAACATGTTTCACGTAGGACGAAAAGCGCATGGCTAGTTCACAAACTTTATAGACCCACTTCTTTAAAAATACATTAGAGGTGGCTTCTAATGAGGCAAAAATGTTGTTTAAGTGTAAACAGTTTTTCATTTCTTGAGAAAGCAAGCAAACGTGATCCACCCAAGAACAACAAATATATATTTTTTATATGTATATTTTCCCACTTCCCACATGCTTATCTGATTCTGCATATGTATGTTCTGGTCACAGTGATGAAAAGGTCACGGCTAGTTTAGGTTCTTTTATTTCCTTTTTAGTAATTTACTGGACGTCCTTATACACGGCGACTTGCATTCATACATTTTATAATAGCCTAGAATTACCCATTCAGGCATACTTCAAAATACTTTTTTGGGAGAATTTGCAATGAGAGAACAGATCAAGAAAAAAGCACTACTGTTCCCAGGGCTTTGCTTGTAATTAAACATAATGCAGCAGTATTCAAGTGCAAACATCTGTGTACCCGCCCCCCCATGGGCGGGGCAACAGGCAACCAGGAGTGAGATCACCTGAATAAACATAAATGGGCGTATCCAGTCCCCCCCGATCTGAATCTGTACTGTTGGCTCTGTTTGAGCAGTATTTAGATGGAGAACTTGAGCATAATCCAAAATACATCTATCTCACTTTATATCACTATCTCTATCACACACTCTCTCCATATTGCTCTCTCCCTCTATTTGGATATATATCTCGCTATCTATCTCTATTTATATGTTTCTTTCTGAAGCGTATTTATTATCACGGTGGTGTTTTTCACTGTGGAACCTGATGAGAGATTGGCTCTCCATAGGGGTTTTCTGAGAACACAGGTTCAGGACAGGCTGCTGGGGATTGGGGATTAGAGAGAACAGAGTGACCAGTTAAAGGGGGAGAAAGTATTAGGTGGGGGGAGGGATAAGGGAAACACTGTAGTGAGAGCGAGACGACGAGTCTGCGTTAAAGACAAGCCGTGGGGAGTGGGAGGGCTCACTGTTAGTGTGGTCTCCCACGACCACAGAGGTTTGCCATGTTAGTAAACCAAAGCATTCCTATTGGCTAGCTGATGCTTCAAGGCTAACGGCGAGACAGATTGAAGATACAGATAAATACAGAGGGTAACAGTCGGAGATATGGCTGACAGCCTAATCTAAAGCTAGCAGATGGACCAGAGAAGAGGGGCCGGGCTACATGCTAACCACACGTGACCAGCTGAGGCACGGTCAGACGGGGCTGGACACTCGCGGTGGCCGGGAGCCCGGCTGCACCGATGGTGCGGAGCGCGTGGGACCGGCTGCGCTCTCGACTCCTCGCAGTGTCGGCGTGTCTCTGCATCAGCATCGGTCTGCTGCTGCATTACAGCGACATCTGCCAGGTAACAGATGGGGCCGAGGTGGAGGCACAAACAGCTTAGGCGTTGATACGCTGTAGGGAGTGGCTGAGATAAAGACTTACTGTGTGTGCACTACGGTACTGGTGTAGGAGGTGAGGTAGGTGACTTCTTTATTGGCTCAGGAAGATGGGTATACTTATGTGAGGACAGGTGGCTCCGTGGGTATGCATGAGTTTAGGGTCCTCTGTTGTTGACATGTCTGGACAGGTGAGCTGGGTAATCCGTCTCCTGAGAGAAATCCATCCGCTTTGGCTGTAGCTAGTATGGACAAGTAGAAGAGGAGCTGTGAGTATCTCCAGGCGGAGTCAGGTGTGTGTGTGTGTTTTAGTCCGACACAACATTTTATTGTACCAGGTTTGTAACCCTTGTCATAATTATTTAGTGGTTGGTCGTTCATGGTGCATTGAGGCTTTGACTGTTTCTATCTGGGCTAAGGCGCTTCTAAGCCTCGGGGATTTATGATGATCGTTTTCAGAATAATCTCCAGGGCTGTAGGTCAGTAGGGTCACAGCTTCACAGCTTTTAGAATCCGACCTGGTGATTCCTCTTGTGGTCAACGCTGACGTCAAGAGTGTCACTGCTGACGTGTTGGGGTGTGTGTATGTGTTAGCACTTCTCACACTGACGGGGCTAGCAACATTCCCAGCATTCCGGTAGTGTAGGATGGAAGAGGAGGGGAGGAGAAACGAGACAAAGGCCTGTGCTGTTGCTTGTAGAGGCGCACAGGGTTGGATTAGGATGACAGCAAAAATCAGGGAGTGAGGAAGCGGACATGTGGGGATTGTGAAGAGAGGTTTGGGCAAGGGGTGTAGCCTGAGATGGCCCAGCGGTCTAAGCCCTTGCCACCGGTGCACATGTGCCGCTGCAGCGTGGGTTCAAAACCAGCCCACTGCTCTTTTCAATATCTCTCTTTGACCACTCTTTTAATAAAGCACAAATGCCTAAAAAAAATATATATATATCTTAAACTTTGCAAGAAAATAAAGTGAGCGATACCGTACATTATCCGGGTTACTTCAGGTCAGGCAATGTTGAAGGAGGTTGAAAGGGAAGTTTAATCTAGAGGAGACGGTGTAAGGTGTGCTACCACCGACTGCACATTAAACTGTCTGGCCTAAGCCCCTGCTGGAGAGAGAAACAAGTGGAGTGGGAGAAGGTAGCCATTTGGAGGGGGTTAGCTCTACTCCCTGGAGTGGCACAGTGGTCAACACCAGGGTTTTACTATGTGTAGGGAAGAATAGTTGGGTGTTAGCATTTGGTCGCTGAGGCCTGAATGCACCATGAAGATTTAGTGCTTCACTACCTTGGAGTCAGCGCACCAGGCTGTACCTTTAATCTCCGACTTTATCCTTTGGTCTTGACAGAAAGGGGCTTTATCGTCTTTAATTTATGTTTTCAATCTAACGTGTGCAGACGTGTTTGGATGACTGTGCGCTTTTGTCCCATGTGAGTGTGCTTTTTATTTAGTCTGTTATGAGTTAATGTTTATGTTTGGGTTAAGCTGATAAAGGAGCTTTAAGGCTCGGAAGTGTCTGTATTTGATGTAGACCAGCCTCTCAGACTGCTATCCCAGCACCATCTCTGCTCTTTGTCGTGGATTTAGTACAACACCTTTGCTCTTCACCATGGATTTAGTACAAGACCTTTGCTGTTCCCCATGGATTTAGTACAACAACTCTGCTCTTCACCATGAATTTAGTACAACACTTCTGCTCTTCAGGATATATTTAGTACAATATCTGGGGTGTATAGCAACTGTTTCCTCTGTCAGTTATTACCCAACATTCAGGATCATAAAACTTCAGTCTCCTCATTGAGGCAATTTTTTTGGTAGCGATCAGACTGAGACAAGCAATCACATTACATCAGTTTGGAGAATGTGTAAGAATGTACGAGACAGAGGCAAATTGGCAAGGGTTGGCTGGCTGGAGGGTTGGCTGGCTGGAGGGTTGGTTCGCTGGACCAGGGCGGCCTTTTTTCAGAAGTCTGTGAATGGTTGTAAAAGAAAGGTTTATGAGTCCTTCTGTACAATTACCTCTGATGACCTCTCCTGGAATGACCATTGAAGACTTCTGCTCTGCCTCTTTTTTCCTCTCGTCTATGTGTTACTTCCTTTTCATTTAAAAAATATGTTCAGTTGTTTTTCCAGGCTAATGCTTTATTGAAGGAAAGGTAGCCTTTTTTGCAGAAACTGTACTCGAGAACTTCATGTACCGGAGGCAACAGCTTAGACCTGTGGAACAACTTAAGCCACGCACAATTTCCTTCTCAAACATTTTTTCATGCCCCACCCTGCATCCCTCCTTTAAAATCTCACGTATCATTTACTAATCAGTCACTTGTTATTGATGCGGTGTTCTCCTCTCATTTTGCTTGCGTCGAAGCCCCTTGCATAATGTCCTTGCAGTGTTTCACATTAAAGATAACCCAAGTCTGTACACGCATTGTATTTTCACCTATTCACAGATGCTGGGGCAGACTCAGTGCTAATACATGCAGTCCCACACATACTTAATCAAACTCCACGTTCTTGTGTAGGCCAGGGCCGTCTGTGTTTGCTGTGTAATCTCTGTGGTGGTTCTGGTCAATGTTTTGTGAATGGGGGCTGTGTGAGATGTTGTTTACCTAGCCTTGACTCAAAGGAGCTGGGTTTATGCTCTGCCTCCTCTAGTCGGCACAAAGTGAGTGTCCGTTTCAGTGCTTCTTTAGATCAGGGTTTTTCCATGTTATTCTCACGAACCTTTCCAGTTTTTCAGTGACCCGTTGATAAGCAAGACAACGTATCGATCCAGTTTACTGCTGTGTCCCAGTAGGATCGATTTGAAGACGCTAAACAGTGTACCCGCTGTGGCTGGTTCACGGTTTGTAACCTGCCTGTTGCCACTCTGTTTTGCCAGGTCAAGCCGTGGCAGAAGCTGAAGACCATGGTACAATGGTCCCCCTTTGTCGTGTCCTTGAAGAAGCGTTACCCCTGGGTGCAGCTCGCCGGGCACGCAGGTAAACCCAGCTCCCTTTTCTGCCATTTCTGTATTTCTTTTCCCACACTCTGTCTGTGCTCACTTTTCCTCTGTCTCCTAGGGAACTTCCAGGCGGGGGAGGATGGGCGTTTGTTGAAGCGATACTGTGAGACTGAACAGCTGTGTCTGCAGAAGCTGATGGAGGACATCCTGCAGCCCTTCGTCCCTGGCTACTATGGCGTTGTGCGGAGGGACGAACAGGACTTCAACCTGATGGACGACCTGCTGGCTGACTTCGACTCCCCCTCCATCATGGACTGCAAAATGGGCACCAGGTGAGACCGGAAGGGGGAAGGCTTCAGTGTTTCAGTTCTGAGAAGGCTTAAATCCCTTAGGTTTCAAACTGCCCACTAAAGCAGTGTTCCCTGTGCCATCAGGACCTACCTGGAGGAGGAGTTGCGGAAGGCCAGGGAGCGTCCGCGGCTACGCAAGGACATGTATGAGAAGATGGTTGCGGTGGACCCCGGGGCGCCCACGGAGCAGGAGAGGGCGCAGCAGGCCATCCTGAAGCCCAGATATATGCAGTGGCGGGAGACCCTCAGCTCCACTGCCACCCTGGGCTTCCGGATCGAGGGCATCAAGGTCAGGCGACGCGGATCGGGGCGGGGCACAATGACCTGCTGCTGCTCACAGTCGTGAGATCTAATGCTGTTTTTTGGTGCTATGCAGAGAGCGGACGGGACGTGCAACACCAACTTCAAGAAGACCAAAGACCGGGCCCAGGTGATGCAGGCCCTGGGGGACTTTGTGGGTGGCGACATTCAGATCCTGGTAGGTGCTTGTGGATGGGTGCCTAGTTCCGGGGGATCCGGCTGAGACCTGTCGGGCCCACCGTCCGTTTGACTCCTCTGCTCTTCTCTTCCTGTTAGAAACTCTATCTGGAACGTTTGAAGGAGCTGCGATCCGTTCTGGAGGAATCGCAGTTCTTCAGAACACATGAGGTAGGACACACACCTCTCTCTATACACACATGTCCTGTAAACCTACAGAATAGCAAGACGGTGTATAATAATATTCAGGATACATACTTTCCCTCAAAAAAAGCTGTCACTCTAAACACACTTCAGATTCCTTATCAGACCACAGAACACCCAGTCACACAGACTGATCTCAACGGTCCTGTTTTGTTCCAGGTGGTGGGCAGCTCCCTGCTGTTTGTGCACGATGCATCGGGGAAGGCCCATGTGTGGATGATAGACTTTGGGAAGACGGTGCCCCTACCCTCCCCTGTCACCCTGGACCACCGGACCCCCTGGATGGAGGGCAACCATGAGGACGGCTACCTGTGGGGTCTGGACAACCTCATTGACGTCCTGGCTACCATGCTTCCCCAAAATGCCTAAGCGAGGAGGGAGGGCGGATGCACATCCCAACTACGTCCCGTTTAGAGCAGAAGATTAAAGTGGGAGCTGACAGAGAACCGTTTGTTTTGTTTACCGTAACTGGATTATAACTGGAGAAATGGTGCGAAAGGAAAGGGCGGTGACAGCGAGAGAAGGCCCACAATGCATGTTAAGACGACGAGTCTATGGCTGTGGCCCTCCTCAGCAATCACGTGGGAGGCCCAACCACAACAACAGACGGGTCACCTGTTGTTCATTTCTTTCATTGGAAGAGCTATGTTGTCAGCTCCCTCTGAGACTAACGATGTGTCTGTCCTCATACTAACCTCCTTCTGCTAATGGGAAGTCTATGTGATAATACCATACTCACTTTTTCCAATGGGATAGATCCTCAAGTGTCCTTTGATGCAATGGAGAATGTTTTATTTTAATTATGGACCGTTTGACTTTATCAAACATCTTTTACGTACATGTATTTGACAACACTAGAACATTGGAAATACCTGTATATTTAAACTCCAGTGCTTAGCCTATTTATGTAAATTGTTTTATTTAAAAAAATATATATTTTGCCTTAGCCTCTCCTGTCTTTGTACTTTATCTGTGCCTAGATTTTGGATTGTAGGCAGTTTTTTTTTTTATATATATATTTTTTACCATTCTAAAGTTTGCTGGGGAGTTAAACTGATGCCTGTAATATATTTTTGTAGGTTTGATTTGACACATGATGAAAACTGGAGGCTGTTGTTGATTGGCTCTGTCTAACCAACATGGTATCTGATTGGCAGTTGACCCAGTTGTTTGAACTAGATGGAATTATGTGTTTTTCCTTTTATATTTTCCCGCTGAGTTGGCACGACTGGGTGGTCATGACTAACTACACTGTATTGCACTATAGGGTTATTTCGCAAAAGCCATTGAACAAAGCGAGTCCTGCCCACATCTGATTATGGGTTCAGTCTGCCATCCCAGGCTGTCATAAGCTAAAAATTTTCTGATGAATGAAATTTGGCCCAAAGTCAGAATTGTGACCATTATTTGTTCAATGTTACTTTATTTTTCTGGGATGGGCAATGATTGTCCTGACATCAGAAATGACTAGCCTAGTAGAATTAGTCACCTTAAACTGGAATTAACTTTTTTTTGTTATTATGAAACATCCGTCTTTTTGAATAACTGGAAGATTTATGTTATTTAGTATAGAATAATTTCTTCCAAGTCATTGGGGTGACTTTTTGTCTTCTCTAACTGCAGGAGATTTCTGCATCTTTCTGTTTTGTTTTTTTGTACAGTTGTTCTTTCAGGGTATGGAAATGATAGTTTAACACTACCATTCCTCTGTGAGTTGAGAAATCAATGTGCATACCCAAATTTCCCATAATGACTTCACTGAATGTGTCATGTCAAGAGTTGCTGAGACTGTAGATCTGTCAGCCAACATTCCTACTTATGTCTTGTTCCATATCCTTCAGCAATGTCCAGATTTGTTTTTGTATGTGAGCAGATTCCTCTATCTGGAAAATGGATGGCTTCTGTGTGTGACTATATATCATCGTAAATCCGCATTGACACCATGGAACTGGAATTCTATTTCTACTGTGGACAACTCTCAAACATTCCACACATAAAAGCACATAATGGAACAACGTATTGTTTTGTTTACAAAGTATTTTATATATATATATATATATGTATCTTACATACAATATTTTATTGTCTTAGCCAATGACATGTCAGGTTTTCAGACTGTACGGCTGAGAGCTGGACTGTGTATTATGGTAGGGGGCTGTGGAGGTCTAATGTCTTTAAATTTGGATAAGCCTTTTTCCTCTGTGCTGTACTTCAGGAGACAGTGCATTACAAAAATGCTGGGGAAGATTGTTCTGTTCTCTGGATTTAGACTGGTCCCTCTTTTTTTCTAGACGGCCATTCATTGCAATAAACTGGAAACAAAATCCTTGCAGTCATTCTTCAGAAGCTTCTTTTTTCTATCATTTAACACCAAACATACATCTATTTCCTGTAATTCCATTAAGATTACGTGAGAATTCATGTCAGTGATTGTTGTTCATATCCAGAGGCCCTCGTAGACAACATGGTCATGTTTCAATAATACTTGAACTATTGACAACAGTGAATATATCCCTTTATTATGCAAAATGTCTGACAGATCATCAGCATAAATGCAGGTTGTCACAACATTCTCATTGTTAGCAAGATAACAGCCTGTTTGACCACAAGTGAATGTGGTGCAAAGTAAAGGATCAAGTTGGTGTCTAGAGTATGGAGACAAAGATAAGAACTGTCTCAATCGTCATCTGGTGTCTGTCGTAAAGACTTGAATGCCAAGACACTGCGCTGCTGTACTGTTCCATGACAGAAGGCCAGTAGTTACTGCGTTTGTCCTCCATTGTGGAGCAGCACCACCTGGCCTGCCAGCCCGGCCTCCACCCCTCCCTTGGGCAACATGTACTGTGTGCCATCCCTAGCCCTATGGGGGTCTATGTCCCTCAGCTGGGCGTTGCTCTCTGACACCTTGTCCAGGCTCCACAGCTGGTAGCGCAGGCTCTTACCCTGCTTGGCTAAGATGTAGGCTTCTCTTATCCCTGCGGTGGGGAAGCGGCATGAGGGGCTATCCTGGGGCAGGAGTAGCCAGGGGAGAGTGGGATCGGGCTGGATGTGTTCTCTGCTCACGCTGCCCTGGTCCAGACCCAGCAAGACACCTGGGAGAAATGGAGAAGTTAAAGGAAAGGTCAAATGCCACGGCTTGGGCTGTGTGTGTGTTGCAGTGTGCGGTCTGACCTGAGGCCACTGCCCAATGGGCCCTGTGTCCGCTGCGTTGACATGGCTCATGGTTGAAGTCCTCGTCATATCTGTGTTTATACAGTCAAGGAGCTCAAACACAAAAACACACATTACATTACTTTCATAATCTAATAAATATTTGCTGTAGGAATCAGGTATTTACTTAGAAATGTCAGTGTAAAGTGGTAAAATACAAAAACACCAAATAGCAAGGATATCAGTAAACATGAGTATCCCACAAATGATACTCCCTCACCTTGTTGGGCCAATGGAGACATTGCATGTGACTTACACATTTCGGTTCATTACTGTAGCTCCCACCTTGTTTAACGCTGAATCTAAGTGGCATTATTAACCCGAGCCGTTTTGCTTATCAGGTCGCTTGCTCAATTAGGAAGTACACCAGCACCAACGCACTGGGAGAATGCATTTACCGGCTAACATCCACGATTGAGCTTCCATGCATCCAACCTACCACGAGAAGTTGAGGCAAGGCAACCTTGTCTGACATCAACTCCAATTAGCCTGTTTGACGCTCAGCTAATTTGACCCACCACAGGCAAGTGTCACAGGCCTTTTAATTCCTTGCTACAATGATTCAGATATACTGCAAGGCTGTGATTTTGCTCTGGCACCATTGGGGAGCCCCAGGTGGATCTCTCTGAACAGCCGGCATGTGAGACAGTATAAAGGATCCGGGATGAGGACAGGTTGTCCGTCAACAAGATGTTTCAGGACGGTCATAGTGTTGTCTCCACTCATCCCTCCTGAAAGGAGCTCGGCCCTCCAGCCAGTCACCTCCTCCGCGAGCAGGGCCATGTCACCAGCTGAATCACACACAAGAACGAGGCTCATTAATACACCCTAGCCACTTCACCCGATTCAATTAACAAAAGGCTTAATGATTAGTTGACTAAATCAATGAGATGGGCCACTCTGGGGTTTAAAACAAAAATGTGAAATGTCTGGTTAGGCCCGAGCCGATGAGAGGTTTGGGAAACCCTGGTTTATCAGTATAACTTGGTGGGTGTACATAGAGAGGACTGGGGTGTTACCTGAGAACATCTCCCCCTGCGCCGTGTAGCCCCTGCCCAGCGCTGTCTGGACCACAGTCTCCATGGAAACACTCACAGGGGGCTGTCGTAGGTGACCTGCCATCCATAAAGCTACCAGACCACACCTACACAGTAAAACACATACAGACACACCTCAGCTGGAGGCACACAGAAGGTAGGGGGACATTCCTCCACAGCGGGAACATACCTTAAGAAGTACAACATTGCACTGAATGATGGAAACTACAAGCAATAGAGACATCAACTAATGAAGTGTGAATTCACGCATTCGTGATCGGTGATTACCTCAAGGGAGGAAGGCTCCATTTTGAAAAGCTTAGAGCCTTACGTGACTTACTGTGGGCCATCTTGGATCAGGGAAGGCACGTACTTGTTGAACAGTATCCACTGCAGGTCCTTCCTGAAACTACATCAACCGGGGAAGTATCAGTCAATCTACAAACTGTTACTACCACCAAGTAACAAATCAGTTCGATCCATCAATCAAGCGTATTTTATAAAGCTCTTTTTACATCAGCGGTGGAGTTAACAAACAACTTATGTAACTATAATTTATAAATTGCATGTGTCCCAACACAGGATCCACACACTTTTGCATTCATGGACAGAACGTTTTTTAAACTGAATGCCCAAATGTAGAGTATTCCGAGCTCAATGTGTTGGCTGTGTGACTATTGAACAATCACCGTGAGCACATTTCGTAATCTGCATGACACATTCGAAAACATGTCGACTACAACCACACCAGTCACAACAGTGTAGATAGAAATGTTATATAACATCACTGCACGGCGTAACCTGAATAGGCTGAGCTCCAACACAGGCAGCTGAACTAACCTGCTCTCCCTCTGACTGAGTAGTAACCGGGCCTCCGCACGATCCCCCTTGACAGGGGACTTTCCTGCTGCAATGGCCTGATACAGTTTCTTCTGGCTTGGCCCCAAGGAAGCTGGTGGTGGGGGTGGTGGAGGTGGATGCTCCATTGAAATATGCCCACGTCCTGTCACTGTCTGCAGAGCAAGTTCTGTGTTACTGGAAAGAAAGTAAATGCTACGTTTTTTCCATTCTTCAAATTAGGAGCGCTGATCTCGAATGGTTTTGCCTTTGGGATGAATTACATGGGCAGGGGGAACCTCATCCTAATTCAGAATTTGTCCTCTAAAACGACTCAGAATTAAGTTGCACTGATAATTTAATAAAAAAAATTACTGTAATTGAAGTAAATAAAAACTGTAATTGAAGTATTCAGCAGTAGCTATTTTTCAATTGCTCAAATTCAGTCGCAAACTGGTCTTAGATACTGTATAGAAATCCACAATCATGCCGTATCGCCGACTCCCATGCTTATTTTTATTTCTGTTTCATTTCCTACGGGTTAGCTACAGAACAAGTCGCTAAGAGAAAGACAACTCAGAAAGACTATACAATGACTCAAGCACACATTGTTGGGAAGTAGTCAATCTGTTTTACACATACTGCTTGCGTTCAGATCGAAGTAAATAGCACGTTGAGAAGCTCATACGGATTGGTTAAAGCCATTTCTTGAGATGGGTAACTAAAAGTAAATCAACATGATAAACAACCATGGATATTCTGCGCAGCGAAGCATAGATTCTAGCTGACGTTCGTAAATAGGCATAAAGGACGGAATCGTGGACAGTTAAAGTAGTCACGTGAAGCTTTTTGAAACAGGATCCGGAAATTACACCAGCCAATCAAAATATGTAAAATAAGAAAAAACGCTTTGCCTTCAAGATAAAAGTTCCTACCGAATGATGAGCGACTGCCTCAATCCCTAGACCAGTTTTTCCCAATCCTGGTGCTCGGGACCCAAAGGGGTGATTTTGCCCAAACACTCACCAGGGAAACACTGCGCCTAGACTTACGCTGCAATAGATTGTGCCTGGGGACTAGAGCCAGTCTGTTCTGTCTTCAGTCCCAATCTTTAACGGTGCATTTGTTTATGTGACAGGGGACTAGTGTCACTCTGAATTACAAGATTAGTTATTTTTTTGGATTAGTTATTTTTTTAAGGAATGCTCCCTCTATTTTTTCTGGTGTCCTCTTGAATTTTAGGAGTACTCGAGCCCTTGGAACATGCCGCAGAACTACCTGGCTTGACACCTCCTAGCTGTCCCTGTACAAAGTCCTCCTGGTTGTGTTGCAGATCTAGTTTCTGCCTGATGATTCCTGCTGTCACTGCCCACAGCCCACCTGGGTGTGCAGCTGATCTGAATTCTGACTAAAGACTGTGTATGCAGCTCACCCAGATTTATTGACCCTCTGGTCAGCTGAACATGTAAAAATATGGATATGCACCTTAACCCAAATGTGTAATATGTTATATAAATATGGAGGTTCCTGGCACCCCTTACAGCCTGGCTCCTCTCTAAGTTTCTTCCTACACTTCAAACTTACTTTTCGAGAGCCACTGTGCATCAGTTTCCTTTTGTTGCTTGCAATTTAAGAGCCATTTTGGAGAATGTAGCAGCTTTAGTGGTGCCTATAATCTGAATGCTTGTGTTTAGAGTCCCACAGTGGAAGCTAAGATGCAAATATGTTTTCTGTGGGTGTCACAGAGTAGGCTGAGGCCAGATTTTATAAGTGATGCCACATTTCATCTCCGGTTTGGGCTGTACAGTGCAACATGTGCAAGTTCAAACATAGGCAGTATGAAATTATCTCTTGTAGTATAAAATACGGTATAGAGACATTTTAATTGATGTATTTGTTACTGAAAGCAAAACTATGAGGGTTGTATTTAGTTTTTAACTATACATCAAGATTCCTTTCTTGTTAAGCATTATCTAGCCCAAATATTGTATGATTCTATGGTTTTTATCCGGTTGTTCACTTTCAACGGTGGACTTTTATTTTAAAGACGAAAGGCAAACGCCACCATTGTGGCTGAACGTGGCGGCGCGCTTATAATTTGACACCAAACGCAAGACAGGCTATCGTTGTTGGCTTTTAGTTTGGATCTTGGTTGTGCGTGCTTGCAGTGCGGAAAGGTAATTCAAATTTCCAAATGATTCCGTATCTTTTTAACATAATCTCTAGGGAAGGTGTATAAGGTAACGAATTGGGGTCTAGTACTATAGCAGCGTGCGATCAACGTTAGCCAACATCACCCAGACAATTGGTTGTTACAGCTAGCTAGTTAATGTTAACGCGTTTAGTAAAGACAATGCAGGCTACAGTAGATACATAGTTAAATGTTGCATTCACATATGTATATTGCTTAAAAATGACGTAATTTGGTAACTACCAAGTTTGTTTGCTTGCTTGCTAGGTAACTTAATAAGGAGATTGAACAGAGAGCTAACGCTTTGGCTAGTTAGCGAGCTAATTTTTCTGTGTTTTCTTAAGATGGCTGCACCGGATATGCGCCTTAACCACACGATATACATCAACAACCTCAACGAGAAGATTAAAAAAGATGGTAAAAGATGGCTACCTCTGCATTTTTTAACGATTTTACGTAAAAGGCTGCTCTACTTAAATTGATTTGTACTGTGCTCTTTGTCCCTTCAGAGCTGAAAAAGTCATTATACGCCATCTTCTCTCAGTTTGGTCAAATCCTGGATATTTTGGTGGCACGCTCCCTGAAGATGAGGGGTCAGGCTTTTGTCATCTTCAAGGAGATCAACAGTGCCTCCAATGCCCTACGTTCCATGCAGGGGTTCCCATTCTATGACAAACCTATGGTGAGCTACTGCTAATACCATGTTACACACAAACTAGCCTTCCCCCACAACTTGTCTTTACCTAACAGACCTGCCAAGCCCCTAGTTCTGTCTTCACAAACTCTCCTTTTTTCTCAGCGCATCGGGTATGCCAAGGGAGACTCAGACATTATTGCTAAAATGAAAGGCACCTATGTGGAGCGAGACCGTAAGAAGGAGAAGAGGACCAAGGTTAAGGGCCCAGAGGGTGCAGGAGCCAAGAAGGGAGTGCCAGGAGCCTCTGCTGTGCCCATGGGCCCCGGAGTTCCAACAGCCATGCCTGTAAGTGTTCAGCAGTGAGCATGTCTTTAAAGCCCAAAAAAAAACCAATGTTTGTAGCCGGAATCAGGTCCTAAACTCTTATTTTTTTTGTTTGTTTTTCATCAAACCTTCTTGCTGTTCTGAAGGGAATGCCCATGAGTGGGGCTCCTCGTATGATGCCCATGCCAGGTCAGCCACCGTACATGCCCCCTCCAGGCATGATGCCGCCCCCAGGGATGGGCCCTGGTGGTATGCCCCCTGGTGGTATGCCACCGGGCGGGATGATGCCAGGGCAGATGCCCCACGCCCAGGTATGGAAGTGTGTGCGTGTGCGCGCGTTATCAAAGCTAATTGATTTGTTATCAGTCCCTTTTTGTTAAATCATTCGGTTAGAACCAAAAGGGATTCAGTAAGACCTTTCAATGCAGTCCAGCCTCAGGCAAGGGACCTGTGGTTCTCAAACGTTCATTTAACCCACTGCCTGCATGTGGCTCTGAGTTGGGTGGAGACAGTCATTGCCTGTCCCAACCCTTCACCCTCTTAGTGTGTTACTTTAATTATGTTTGCTTGTGGGTCATCTGCTACTGTAAACTCACTGTGTAGATTATTCTGTTGATAAACCCCCCCCCCCCCCCCCCCCCCCCCC
>JACXGI010003369.1:0-12509 GCA_016801175.1 Esox masquinongy | reverse complement strand
AGAATGTGGACATCAGCTCTTTTGTCACTATCCAGTGTATAGGACCTGTCTTATAGATCTGTGCTGATTACTTTTTATTTCTTCCCCCATCTCAGGTTCCCTGGGTTCAAAGAGGTGCGTCTTGTCCCTGGTCGCCATGACATCGCCTTTGTGGAGTTCGATAACGACGTCCAGGCTGGGGCAGCCAGAGAGGCACTTCAAGGCTTTAAGATCACCCAGACAAATGCAATGAAGATCTCCTTCGCCAAGAAATAATACACAACACATTCGTAGTTCTGCGACACACCAGAGACCTCTAGACATGGACCCGGGCAGCACTGACTAACTTCTCTGTTAAGAATGCACACTGTATTGCAGGGATCATGAAGCTCTCCTCCCATGATAGTTCTGTAGGCACCCATGTGCCTACATGGGTGTGGTGCACAGGTTTACCTTGTCTTTTCTTTGTTTCCACTTGTGACCTGTCATTGCCCTTTCTCTAATCCTATAGTCATTTAGAATAACTAGGTTACCACTGGTTTAGAGCGAAGGCATTGACATATTGAAGTCATGCCTTGGCTCTAAACCAATTTCAGTGTCTAATTTAAAAAT
The DNA here is from genome assembly GCA_016801175.1 of Esox masquinongy. Classification (NCBI taxonomy): domain Eukaryota; kingdom Metazoa; phylum Chordata; class Actinopteri; order Esociformes; family Esocidae; genus Esox; species Esox masquinongy. The sequence goes on along the minus strand of JACXGI010003369.1, from coordinate 11,918 downwards.
GACACCATATGAGGTTAATATTTTTACTTCTTGCTGCCAGAGTAGAGGATTGTGGGCTAACCTTTATATAACTGATGCGGGTTAAGATAAATGTCAACTATCACTTGGTTTCGGCACCCCGATTGGATCAAATCAGCTGTTTGTATGTAAGTATTTTTACATTTTTCCAGGTTCTGTCATGAAGCATTGCACCCAGGGTCTGGTTCATCCGGACATTGTACCTGGAGCTGTTTGATTAAACATGTTTTTATAATGACTGATGTGGTGTCTGTTTCATTTTGCTGTAGCTGGGGAGACCTCTGGCCTTGTCTCAGAGTAAGATCTCTGATTTAGGTTAACTGTTTAATATCGGCGCTGATTAGGTCAAAAAGTATCAGGGTTGGGTTCTGTTTTTGACGCGCAGTTCAGAGCTGTGGAATCTCATGGGTGGAAACGTCATGTACTGGTGTTGGCTGTGTTCTATGAAACAATGTTGGTGTTCAGTTTAATTCTGAGCTCGCTCTAAAGGCTGAATATTTTGTTTTTGTTTCCCCTTATTTTGCACTGAACTGATTGCGACCTCTATAAGTACTATATCATTTCATTGTTGGGGCTGGTCCTTGTCATAACTGTAGATAGAGTTGGTCTCCAAATGAGGTGATTTTACTTGACCGGATTGTTCTTTGATATGCCCGGGCATGTCTGTCTGCTGTCACAAATGTATAATTCAATACCAACTCTTTGGCTGTAATGGTCATGAACACCCTGATTATGGTGGTTTTCAGTGTGATAACAGTATTCTGGCTGCTTCTGTTGGGGACCCTTGATATATTTACTCTGGTTATAAAAACACTAAAGTTTCAATGATATTTGGGATGGTTCTCTTCTGAACTCTTCAATCGTTTCAGTAAATGTGGAGTAGTTAAGATGGAGTGTTTGTCTTTTTAGGCTGCATGCAGAATGGTACATTGCTCTAAGGGGAGCTGTGTCTTAGCAGACATTGAAACTGATGTTTTCCAATCCAGGAAATACCTTTTTATTTTCACTGACGTAGAGTTCTGTTAAGCTTTTAACCATCTTTTAGAGACACACACCAATTAGCACACCCCATATGACCACAAACCTAAAAGCATCTGTTCTCATTTGGTTTCCGTTCGCTATGGCTCACTAGCCGCTGCCTTGATTAAAACCCAGTAATCTGTCCCTTTTATGGGGCATGGCGCATAGACCTGGTGTGGTTGGAGTTTAGGTCCAGTTAACTGATTTTGGTGTACTGAGAGTTCTGCATTTTTGCAAGAACTTCAGTTTGTAGCTTTTATTATTCTAGTCAAGTATTTTGAAAAAGTTTTCATCTGAGTTTGAGCTAAAACATTAGGATTATATCTGGAACATTGTCATCAAATGTCTCGGTTAAGGCTCCTTCCCTGTCTGGTCTTAGAGGCTGCAGTTTTATCCCATTCCTTTCATGAATCCAACAAATGACCTCTAATCAATGCTATCTGCCCTTTGTGCCCAATTCGTTTTGGAGATTTAATTTCTAAAATGTCGTTGTCAAATGTCTAGCATTGATTGCCTGTGTGAGTTCCAGTCAGCAGTCTTTGCTCTGCCATTTTAGGCCTCATGAGTAAATCTGAAATGTGTTTTTCAGCTGTAGCCTGCATACATTTTTGGACTTAAATGGTATATCCATTTTGTTTATAAACAGCAGGGGTTGGGTTCACAGACAAACATTAGACCCAATCATGGGCTAAAAAACAAGGTTATTGCAGATTTTCCATTGAACTCACAAGGCAAAAATTGCATCAAAGATGTGCAGAAAAAGCTTTGAAAAAATCGAATTGTTCATCAGCTTAATCTCACACCAGATATGAGAAACCTAACCTTTTGAGGTAAAATTTTACTAATAAAAACATTTTACCAAGAAATGGAATATTTTTTTGAAACATCACAATTATTGGCCACCCCTGCCCATAGTATTGTGTCCTCCTGTTGCCAAGGTAGCCACACTTCCTATGTTTGATTGGGTAGGAGAACACAACGGGATCTGACACCACTCATCCGTGCAGAATCCCTCGAGTTCCCTTCGAGCCTTTGGCCCTTGCTTGGGGGACACTCGTCTTCGGCTCATTGGATAGGTTTTCAATGGGCTTTAGGTCCGCACCGGGAGGGATGTTGCCAAAGCTTTATTCTGTGGCCTCCTGGCGGAGCCTCCCGGCGGAGCTAGAAAGCTTTAGTCCTAAAATCTCTTAGTACTTAACAGTCTGTCCGTGTTGCCATGTATCCTGAGAAGGTTCGCAGGGCCTTTGGATGCCAAACATCCCCACAACATCACATAACCTCCACCATACTTTGTAATGTTTTGTTTCTTCCTGTACTATAATCCCTCTTTTTACTCCAAACCCACCTTGGGTGTTACTCGCCGAAAAGCTTTATTTTTGTCTCGTTGGACCGTAGTCCCCCTAACACTGCTTATATGAAATGGCACAATCATGTTTTATATTTTTGGCCAGCTTTCCTCCTGCCTGTGTCTCATTGTTTTTCTGTACAACAGCCGTTTGATGGGTGTCTTATTGTTAAGTCTTTCTTGTGTGCTTTTGATGAGATTTTGGGTCATCACAAGGTAACATCCACCACGCTGTTGTTAGTGCTTATGACATGTTTATTAGCCAATCAGCTTAAAGTTTATTAGTTGGAATACGTGGACCAAATATCATCTACTTTGCTTTCATAAGACCCTTGGAAAACAAGTGTTGTGCCCCTACCCCTCACTGAGATTGAGATGCATTTGAGGGGGAGGGTTGAGGGACTTGTAAATGAAGCTTGAAAAGGTTATAAGCCTGTGTCATCAACAGTGTCCAGTGTAGACAAGGCCCTCCTGTTGTCGACTTAAACTGTGCCCTGTATAATTGTCTTATTAGGTCAGCTCCACAGCCAGTGTACACAAGATGCTTATTCTTCGGAAGTTTCCCAAGCCTTTCCACATGCCCATGTTTTGCCTTGAGAAAGCGCTGACCTTAGGCGCTGTGTGTGTCTGTGTCCCATGTGCTTGGCTGCGTCCCACACTGGGATCTTTCAGCTGGGGAACTGAGACTACTTCTCTGCCGTCTGTGTGTACGACATCACACACGTCTCAGTTTATTAACATTAGAACCTTCACAGCCTTCCAAAAATGATCAATTCAGGCCAACCCTGGATTCAGTGCATCACCTTTTTGAGTTTCATGGGCTGTTTACCTTCAGGCAACTCAAATGTACTGTGGAAGAGTGTTTCACATTTAGTCTAAGACTCATCTAGGGAGGCCTTGCTGTGGGAGAATTGGTCTGACCTATTATAGTTCATAACAAGTTATGTAATGTAATAAAAATGGATCTATACAGTGTTTATGCAGTCTGAGATCAAATGGTAATATTTGGACAATGAGGTTTTGTTTTGGCTATGTATTTCAGCACTTACGATTTGAAATGTGATTAGAACCAGTGATTTAGGAAAGTGTTGAGACCACTTCACATTCTCCACATTTTGTTTTGTTTTACTTTCTTTTTTTTTTTACGTCTATCTGCACACAATACTCCATAATGAAAAGTGAAAACACATTGGCACACATTTTTAAAATCTCATGTATGTAAGTATTCAGACTCTTTATTCAGTACTTTGTGGAAGTGCCTGTGGTAGCGAACAGACTTTGTATGTTCTTGGTTATACCTCTACCCTGCGTTGCACACCTGGATTTGGGCTGCTTCTCCCATTCTTTGTTACAGATCTCCTCCAGCTCTGTCAGATTGGATGGAGAGCATGAGTGAACTGTTAACTTCAGGTCTCCCCAGAGAGGTTCAATGGGTTTCATGTCAGATTGGGCTGGGTCTTTGGCTGGGCCACTTATGGACATTCATAGACTTGTCCTGAAGCCACTCCAGGGTTGTCTTGGCCATGTGCTTTGGATAGTAGTTGTGCTGAAAGATTCATCATCCTAGTCTGGCGTTCTGAGTGTATCAGGTTTTTCCCTGAATGACCTCTGTATTTCGCTCTGTGTATCTTTCCCTCAATCCTGAACAGTCTCTCAGTTCCTGGTGCTGAGAAGCATCTCGATTGCATGAAGATCCCGCCACCATGCTTCAATGTAGGGATGGTATTAGCCAGGTGATGATTAGTACCTTGCTTACATTTTATAGAATAAACCAATGTTTTTCAAAGTTAATACTATTACTTACCGTAAGTTACCAACCACCGACTTGAGTGGATTTATTGCTTTAAAAATGTTAACTTCTGTATTGACCTGGAGTCCAGACGAAAACAGAGTATTACATAATATGCAACAACGCTAAAAGGACATTACAAACTACATTTAAAACGAGTTTAATAAGGAATGCAGATAGAACTGTCCAGGAGGACTTCCGGTCATTGAAGGAATCGTGAATTATGCACTCTATCAGAGAATCCCTCCGAGAGCTGAAGCTAAAATATACAATGGAGAAGGCACATCTACGAGTGGACACTGGAGTGCACTGTTTGAAAATCTTTGCAACATCTCATACTATGACTCAAGTACCCTAAAATTCTGGGTATATGTACAGTGGATATAAAAAGTCTACACACCCCTGTTAAAATGCCAGGTTCTTGTGATGTAAAAGAATGAGACAAAGATAAATCATGTCAGAACTTTTTTCACTTTTAATGTGACCTATAATGTGAACAACTCAGTTGAAAAACAAACTGAAATCTTCGAGGGGGAAAAATTAAAAATAAAAACTTTAAAATAACCTGGTTGCATAAGTGTGCACACCCTCTTATAACTGGGGATGTGGCTGTGTTCAGAATTAACCAATCACATTCAAACTCATGTTAAATAGAAGTCATTACACACCTGCCATCATTTAAAGTGACTCTGATTACTCACAAATAAAATTCAGCTGTTCTAGTAGGATTTTCCTGACATTTTCTTAGTTGCATCTCAGAGCAAAAGCCATGGTCCGCAGAGAGCTTCCAAAGCATCAGAGGGATCTCATTGTTGAAAGATATCAGTCAGGAGAAGGGTACAAAAGAATTTCCAAAGAATTAGATATACCATGGAACACAGTGAAGACAGTCATCATCAAGTGGAGAAAATATGGCACAACAGAGACATTACCAAGAACTGGACGTTCCTTTCAAAATTGATGAAAAGACTAGAAGAAAACTGGCCAGGGAGGCTTCCAAGAGGCCTACAGCAACATCAAAGGAACTGCAGGAATTTCTGGCAAGTACTGGCTGTGTGCTACATGTGACAACAATCTCCCGTATTCTTCATATGAATGGGCTATGGGGTAGGGAGGCAAGACGGAAGACTTTTCTTACAAAGAAAAACGTCTAAGCCCAGCTGAAGTTTGCAAAAACAAACATCAAGTCCTCCAAAAGCACGTGGGAAAATGTGTTATGGTCTGATGAAACCAAGGTTTAACTTTTTGTCCATAATTCCAAAAGGTATGTTTGGCGCAAAAACTACACTGCACATCACCCAAAGAACACCATACCCACAGTGAATCATGGTGGTGGCAGCATCATGCTTTGGGGCTGTTTTTCTTCAGCTGGAACCGGGGCCTTAGTCAGGGTGGAGGGAATTATGAACAGTTCCAAATACCAGGCAATTTTTGCACAAAACCTTCAGGCGTCCGTTAGAAAGCTGAAGATGAAGAGGAAGTTCACCTTTCAGCACGACAACGACCCAAAGCACACATCCAAATCCATAAAAGCATGGCTTCACCAGAAGAAGATTAACGTTTTGGAATGGCCCAGCCAGAGCCCAGACCTGAATCAAACTGAACATCTGTGGGGTGATCTGAAGAGGGCTGTGCACAGGAGATGTCCTCGCAATCTGACAGATTTGGAGCGCTTTTACAAAGAAGAGTGGGCAAATATTGCCACGTCAAGATGTGCCATGCTAATAGACTCCTACCCAAAAAGACTGAGTGCTGTAATAAAATCAAAAGGTGCTTCAACAAAGTATTAGTTTAAGGGTGTGCACACTTATGCAACCAGGTTATTGTGAGTTTTTTATTTTTATTTTTCCCCCTCAAAGATTTCAGTTTGTTTTTCAATCGAATTGTTCACATTATAGGTCACATTAAAGGTGGAAAAAGTTCTGACATGATTTATCTTTGTCTCATTCTTTTCCATCACAAGAACCTGGCATTTTAACAGGGGTGTGTAGACTTTTTATATCCACTGTATATAGGTGAGTATTGAGATGACTGAGCAATTAACAAAATGGCATAATTAAGCATTGTAATGAAAATATTTGCTTTTGTTTCAAGTTTACAATAATTGGTATCTTATTTATAGGATCGGCCTACTAACCCTATGTACACATAGCAAATAAAAGGAATATAACAGTACTATACTGAATTTGCACGTTCATGCACAAAATACCCTAGTGTTTTTATCGGAGACGTAAATATTTTTGGTCTTGAACGCTCCAGTGTTTAATCATAAAGCTGCCTTTTTATGCAGTACAATGACAAATCCCACACAAGTCTTTCCAATGACTAATAAAGCTACCATAGTTTTGGAATATGCTATTCAATGTCCAAACTTGAACAAATTGAGATTATGTGGCGAACATAAAATACGCCCTTGATGCCCAACAACCCACATGTTGCTGAGTTAAAGTGGTGTAGTCTGGAAGAGTGGGCCTTAATTAGTCCACATCAATGTGAGAGTAAGATCAACAACAAGCCGTGGTGCCGCATTTAAAGGTGGTACAACCAAATGCAGAAGCCTATTCCGTTTCAACGTCAACCAATGGGCCCATGAAATGTAATTAAACGTTATCATAATGCCTATTTTGGAGCCTCTTCATGGTTTCTGGAAGGTGGCTTAAAAATCGTAACCAAAAGATGGCGCCAAACACCCAACCCCTAATTTAAAGTTTGTTCCAAGCAATTACCGAACAAGCTGCGCTGTACATTTAGCTGTCACTCAAGATAATAAAAGCACGCCCTTCACACATAACCAGATGCCAAAATAATCTAGAATCATCTTGGAAATCTCTTTATTTTGAATGGTGGATGATTAAAATGCAACACGTCTCGGGGTCATTGCTGCTCTATGCTAATGAACACAGCGCGCTTCAAGAGCTCTCTGTTCTTTCCCCGGGTCACTGCACAGCGTGGAGCCACGGAGTTACTGGTTGCCAGGGACGTCAGCATAAGCAACAAGTCCATCCCTGCTTTCACATAGAAGGAAATGGAAGAGAGGGGGAGGACAAGGGGTCACTAAAATTGGCTCATTATATTTCTGGGAAGAAGCGGTCACATTGTCCAGCAGCCTATGGTTTCAACGGACGCGCGGACTGAAGGAACTAGTTTGACCGTGGAAAATATTTTGTGGAACCAGTGCCAAACTGCAAAAAGACACAACCCACATCTCTTTCATCGTTGGATATAGGCTACGCTTCTCATTAATTTATATTTACTGTATATAGACTATTTGGCGGTATAACGTATGACATTGTCCGGGTAGGTAGCCTACAGTAGGCTACATGGTAAACATTTGTAACGATGTTAATCCGCCAATCTGCAGCTCTATCAAAGATCGAAACTTTATTTTTTCTCTCTGGGCTTTGTTTTGCGCACTGGCCTGATTTGAATGGGTCTCTATAGTTCCGAGACTCCGCTTGGCCTAATCCGTTTGAGATCAAAGCGGCGATGTGCCAGTTACTATCTGTCACAGCTTTCACGGTCACGTTAACGTCTCGGCAAAAGTGATTTACTACGTCGCAATTAGGGTTCTTACTATGGTAGTGGAGATTGAATGTATTCAATAGACTTCAATAATTAGATTATGCGGCGTTGGGCAGTCAAGGACACATACGGTTGGAAAATGTGGACATGCATTAATAATTTAACACAAACACTTGATTAAACTATCATTTGTAATAATTTAATGTCACGAGAAGATATACGAGAAGAGTGATTATTTTAAGAGTTTGTATGCAATTTTGTTTTAGGCTACCATAAGCTCCTACAGTTATGCTTTTATAAAAGCACAGTGTCAGTTAAACAAGACGTATGCCAACTGTTGAATGGCTCTGTTGTGAGATGTTGATACACGGAAAGATATGAGAGGCATTCCAGCAGCGGTGGGAACCCATGGGAACTGACCAGGGGTGCGAGCGCACAGACCGCGTGCACATAAAACGACGGATGTGCCTTGCCTGAGGACACACCCTTCGTGCACATTCACACACTTTGTCTCGCATTCTGTTTCTCTCTCCCTCATTGGCTCACTCACAGAGCCTCTATTCCAGGAGTTATTCTACAGCGGATACGCACGCGTGGTTTCCTGGGACCTGGTTGATTCGCATCGGTTGACCCTCAGCAAAGTGACCACAAGGGTTTGGAAAGCTAAGTGACCACAAGGGTACGGACAGAGTATGACACAGCATCCAGTGGATAAAAAAGACAGTAAAATAAGACAAAGCGCCTGGAAAAGCGGAGAGGAAGATACCCAATATGTGTCTCAATTGTAGTGCGTTTCACAAATGAGAGTATAGACGATGAGTGTGTTTAGTGTTTTGAAGGGAGAGTGTGTTGCGCAGAGGGAGAGTGTGTAATTGGGATGAGAGCTAAAGTCAGTGAGCCAGCAGGTCGGACATTCAAAGCCTCTTAACGGCAGGTGGAGGGAAGATCGACCGGGTGGAGTGAGAGTGTTTTTATTCTGTGGTGACCCACCCTGGACACCGCACCAAGGGAGGGAGAAACCGGCGAGAGGGTTGACTCGGGCAGGCAGGCAAACTCCACAAGAGGGAACCTTACAAGAGAACCAATAATGCTTTCTGTGAATTCCAGTACAAGACGATGAACGGGCGTTCAGAGCGAGCTAATGAAGGCTTTTAGAGGGGACACTGCGTCGTTTTAAGTCCTCAATCTCGTGACATTGAGATGGAGAAAGAAAGAGCGCACGGGCGATTCCGGGTTGATTGTTCCAGCGGAGGCGTAGGCTGCAGCGCGAGGACAGAGATTAGGACCGATCGGGACTTCGGACAGCAGCGGACTGTGATTTTTCTCGTCGCGCTAGCTGTCCTACCGCAGGTAAGCCGCATCGATTAAGCGCTATTTTCGTCCGTTGTTTAACCGTGCACTGACTTTAAGGCTACAGTCTGTTTTTTTGTCCACAGCTGAGTGAAAGATACAATAATGGTCTGTATTTCTACTTCCCTGTTTTCTTGTCCTCAGTATGTCTCCTGTTACTCTCATGGTGCTGTTCCCACCTGTTGTTGTGCGTCTTAATTGACACGCGTCATGCACTTGTTGCTTAACGGGCGTATGCCCTTTCTTCGGGAGGCTCCACAATACACAACAATCAAGGCACTACGACCCTAAAGACAAAAATGCACATTCAGTCAAATACTGCAGGAATTCCACATTCATTGTCAAGTTCAGAGAAACCTAGCGGAAAATCCCGCAAGTAACACTCTGTCTGAAGAATATGTATGTATGCATGTATGCATGTATGTATGTATGTATGTGTTTATATATAGTTGATGGCCCAACTGGCAAATGACACTGCCCAGTGCAGTGGCAAGACCAAAATAGTGTGTGTGTGTGTGTGTGTGTGTGTGTGTGCGATTGGTTGCCTGTGTGTGGTGTCAGCGTGTGTGCGTGCCTGTGGATTAAGGTGTGTGTGTGTTATAGGCCAGGGGCCGCAGACATGCAGTACTGGGGCGTGTGAATGTACAGAAACATCCACATGGCTCTCTCTGAAGCTCCAGACAAATACAACACACCCTTACCCAGGTTGCAGTGCATTGTGGACCATGCACCGTTATAATGGATGAGAGCAGTGGAGTTGATATCTACAGCATCTATTTTGCCATTGAAGATACTGAAGGATCATGAAGCAATAGAGAAACACTGTATTTCTGAGGTCTGGGTATTCAGTTATGAACATGGTTTGATACAGTTTTCTGCCAATTATCAGTACAGTTTAATCTTGCCCTTATTTAACTCAGTTATTAAAACACACTCAATAGTGTTAATGGTCTGTGAGTGTAACAAAAGTGTGTGTGAGTGTATTCAACTGAGTTAGTTCAGATTGCGTTGTGGTGCCAGTCTTACCCTCAGTTTGGACTTCACAAGGACCTAACGGCCGTAGCTTTCCACAGTGACAGCCGAGGTTGAGTGCTTGGAGTGGTCAGACAGTGCGCTGAAACGCAGGAATGCCTGGAATGGCTGAGAAAGGGAGAAAGAGGAGAGGAAGAAAGCCAAATGGAGTGATGAGAGGGCATGTATCTCCACACATGGTCTGATGTGGAAGACTTTATCCCCCTAGCTCAGGGCCAGGAGAGGGACAAAGCGCCACACAGCAACGCCTCTGTGGTTGTATACTAATTCCCAATCACATTAGAGTGGTTGGAAACCATTACTTCCTGACTCTACAACATACAAACACATGCACACACACCTGTCTGGCTGCTGTTACTGTCATTCTGGGAGGGCTTGGTTGGAATTGCGTCTTCCTTTCTGCCCCCCAGCTGATGAGTTCATACACTCTCTGAGAGGAAAGAGAGAGACAGAGAGGGAGAGGCGTGAAGAGGGAGAGACGGAGAGGGAGTTTTGGAGAGGGAGAGGTAGAGAGGAGGGGAGGAAGAGACGGAGAAGAAGAGATGGAGAGGCGGAGAGGAGGGGAGGAAGAGACGGAGAGGGAGAGACACAGGGGGAGATTTGGAGTGGGAGAGATGGAGAGGAGGGGATGAAGAGATGGAGAGAGGAGTCGATGGATGAAAAGAAGATTGGCAACAATACAGAGAAGAGACGGAGTACAGCGAGAAAGAGAGAGGGCAAGAATTACAGCCTGTTCCCACATAGTGAAGGGAGGGAGAAGGAGGGAGAAGAAGCTATGGCCAGGTTCTCAGAGTCTCAGTCCCCCTGGGGAGAGAGGGAGAGAGAGAGGAAGAGAGGTGTAGCAATACAGAGAAAGAAAGGATTGAGATCAAGAGGTGCAGGAAAAGCGCATGACACAGCTGAGGGAAAAGGTGAATGAGGAAGACACAGAGGGAGGGAGGGAGTTAAATAAGCAGTGAGGGGAAGATGGAGGCCGATAGTGGGAGATAAACGGAAAGATAGAGAGAAATAGATCAATATAATGAGCGCGCAACTCTCTGTTTCTCCTCTGTTGAGAGGAGAAAGCAGTTTGAATTGATGTTATCTTTCCTTTATCAGTCCCTCCCTCTATTTGTCTCTTAGTGTATGGTGACACTAGTCACTAATGAAGCAGGAGAGACAGAGAAAGAAAATGGCATGGGGTGTTATTCCAAGATTCCCATAGCGGGAAAACAATGGTATGATATGTAATACTCCAGCCACTGAGCCGGGGTGTTAATCATCAAATACACTAGGAATGAGACATGGTTTTGTTCATTGATTCACCCTCTCTTTGTATGATAATGCATTGTTGTGTGTGTGTCATGAGTGTGAAACCTCAGCCTAAGTCTCCTCTTTTTCCCTCCAGTCTGTGTTGGCAGGGGGGACGTTTGAGCTGCAGATCCGTCACTTCCAGAACCCCCATGGTGTGCTGCAGAATGGGAATTGCTGTGACCTCCAGGCCACTGGGGGGCAGGGTTGCTCTCTCAGGGACCAGTGTGACACCTTCTTCAAGGCCTGCCTCAAGGAGTACCAGGCCCGGGTCGCCCCCGGTGGAACCTGCACCTTTGGGGTGGGCAGCACCACCATTCTGGGAGGCAACACCCAATCCCTCCATCATCGAGGTCATGATGGGGTAGGAGGAGGAGGAGATAGCAGTGACGACACTACTGGACACATTGTCATTCCCTTCAAATACGCCTGGCCGGTGAGTACAGAAGTACAGCTAGAATTGTGGTTGCTATGGTAACCTGCTAAGCTTTAAAAAGGTTCTCACAGAGACCAAGGACTGTGTTGACAGTAGTTCTCACAGAGACCAAGGAC